>CM051234.1:250624290-250874290 GCA_027917425.1 Gastrophryne carolinensis | reverse complement strand
TTGTTTCTGACTTAGGTTGTCATTGTTTCCACCCATTATGGAATAAACACTAATGCGACCATCAAAAGAGGCAGCAGAGAGTACAGCTGGATTACGAGGGCACCACTGGATGTCAAAGCACCACTGGGTGCTTGTAGGCAGCTCATATAAAACCTGGAAACAATGAGAAGTTTTATTGTAAGGTTTAAGGATAAAATAAAAAAAAAAAAAAAAAAAAATTTCTGTCCTTTCCAAATAAAATTAATTTTGTAACCTATTAAAAGTCAGGTCTTTGATCTATATAGCAGACATCAATTAATCAGTTAATCACTTGGGGATTGGCTCTCGAGGTCCATGGCATTTTTCAGGGGTTTGGAACTCGGGTAATATTTTTGACAATAACTTTTGTGTCTACAGTGCCTGACCAATATTGGTATTGCTGTTTTTAAGACAAAGTTAAGTTAATGGTAAAAATTGCATGAGGGCGGTTCAAGATTCGTTGACATGCATCATCTGCAAAGAGAATAAGGACCCACTGACTAGCAAGCTGATTTTATTTGGTCACATCAGTGACTTCCTTGTCACATAGAACAAGAAAGCTACAGACCAAAACAGCAGCCACCCACCAAGCCGATTTGCTGGTGCCCATAAAAAGACTGTAGTTGAAACAGCAGCTTTATCTAAAACAGAGCTAAGATGGCTTTAACCAGGCAGCAACGAATAGTTTTGCCCCATTTAGGGCTCCAGCAATGTTTGCCTTGAGGTCCACTATATGCCTACATATAAAATTGGGAAAGACAGGATGACATTTAAAGTGGACAAAACCAACTCCCCAAAAGACCTGAAATCCCAATGACTCCAGGGCCGCTGGATTCCCTACCCCCGGGGCATCCAGAATCGGTATCACCTTCTTTCCTGGTCCTGGGAGGTTTCAGACAGCGGGGCATCCCTAACGGGGGCAAGGACCAAAACCTAGGATAGTCAAAATCCTGTTTGGTCCACTTTACGTCAGACACAAAATGTCCTTTACTAGAGAAGCCTTCACTCTGAATAAGAGTCTATCTTATATGTTTCCCACACCCTGTACATACAGATTGCTCACATTAAAAATCATCCTACCTGCATCTACTGCATGTTATGAGCATGTTTGAAACATTCAAGATAGCGGCTCAAGGGACATCAGGCAGCCTGCAAACAGGAAATGCCATCTGTGTCGCTCTGCATTCTGGGATTGCTGACCTTTCCCTGACCCCAGCTCTGCTCAGTTTGAGCAAAGCACAGCTATAACCCACCCCCTGTACTGTATCCCACTCTCCTCTCCTCAGTAAGTGTGATGCTTCTGAGTCAAGATGGCGGCACCCTTATCCTAAAGTCCTGAACAGAGTTGCAGCCCAGTAGGGGAAAGAATAATAAGTGACTAAAAACTTATATTATAGTTTTAGATGCTGGGGAATCGTTTAAGGGTTTGGGCTTTTCAATAAATCATGGTGAAGGTCTGGTTTAAAGTCGCCCTGTATCCTGGGAAAAAACAAGGAAAAAAGGACCCTATCCACCACCGAATGGAGGCTCCGGTAAGTCTGCCCATGCTCCCCCAGCCAGGATTTAAAAGAAACAGCGCGCTACTTGTGCACTGTCAGGCTATGAGGGACTCCCCTCGCCACCTCTGGTCTGAAGCTTAGCGGGCTTCTCCAGGGGTTTCTGGAGCTCAAAACAAAAATTGTAAATTAAAAATTGGCTGCAGTCTAATTGTCCAGAGGTTCTTTACAGAGGGAACACAAAGAACTGAGGTGGAAAGGAAGGGGTGGTTAACCTCTGTTCTGTTTTCTCCCAGGGGGTGAAAGGACAAAGGTAAATGTAAAGGACGAAGGGAGAAAAGAAGAAAATAGAAAAGTATTATGCTGCTATGCTCTAGTATTGCCACCGTGGTAGTGTTACCAGATGGGAAACCATTAGGGGTGTCCCTTATCTTCTTTTTTGCATGTATAATAAGAGGGTAGTTAAACCGGGACACTAATCATCTCATATAAGGAGGAATACACAAGTTTCTGAGTGCATGGCAGGATATTCAAATGTAAAGATCACTACATATCTACAATTTTTCACATGAGTTAATGGTTCTCACCTCGCCAGTGTTTGGATTGGAGCAAAGTATTTTTGAATCCTTCCCACAGCTTAGCAACAATTCTGAGTCCGCTGCACTCCAAGCAACAGCCAAGATACCCCTAAATGGATAATTGTATAATGAAACCACATACTGATGTTGGAGACGGAGTAAAACTTTTCAATATACTAGCAGTATTCAGCAACCAAGAGACAGATGAAAAATCTAAGTGGATCTACACTGCAGAGTCCAGGCAGGAGGGACTCTATATACCTGCTCCTGCAGCAGTAATTGCACAGCATGCTGCAGCTTCTGGTCGTGCATCGCATTGGGTATTAGGCCAGGTAAAGGGCATACACACAAGATTGCCACATCTACTTTAATCCTACCAATTTAACCATACAAATGACAAAAGATCATTTTAAGACCAAACCTTGAATGATTTTCCATTACTCTTAATGGGGATGATGCAAAGCGGAGATCCCACATCTGTATTACAGGAAGCCTGTCATCTTCTGAGGACAAAACCATTTGGGTAGCAACCTCAGGGTGCCAGGCCATGCCAGAACAATGCATCTAATCCAAAATTGCAAAAACACATTAGAAAAATAAACACGCAATAAACATTAACATAATAGGAGGTGCCCATACCCTATTGCTATGGTCGCTGACTTTTAAAATTGGTTCGTTTTTCCTGAGGTCCCATACAGTAGCCCGACCACTGGGGCTTGTAGAGGCTAGAATGTGCTGAACTTGTCTGTTCCATGCAATGCAACTTATGTCTTCCAGAGGCTGTAAGAAATGGCAAGGTATAAAACATTAGTCTTCTGTAAAGCAAAGTTTGTTATTTCCAAGTTTATATTTAAAAAATTGCTGATCTCAGTTAGAGTGGAATAAAACCCATGGTGGCTGGCCTTCCTCAGGGGCATCACGAATCGCTGTGCGAACCCCCCCCCTCCAGGTCTACATAGAACCCCCCTGCTTCCTGGCACCTTTTGGCAATGTAAACATCTGGCCGCCGCATGCCCGAGCTGTGAGCAATGTTGGGGATGTGGCTCCTGATTGCAGAGTTCTGTATGTAAAGAGAGCCGTTTGTTTGCCGAGCATTACTTATGCATAGAAAACGGCTCCAATGGGACGAGAGCCCGTACATAGGGGCTGTAGGACCGGGGAAAGAGAGTTTTACAGGACGTTTTAGGGGGGTTTCAGACAGTGGGGCATCCTAATTAGGGATGACCCCAGGGCACGGATCAAAGCCCAGGATAGTCAAAATCCCAGGATTTGTTCCGCTTTAATGTGAATCTGTGGCCAAATAAATAAGATTAAAGCCTACCAGACAATTTCTGCAGCTGTGACTTGCGAGCCTAGGCTCAATCTCCTATCCTCAGGTCATGAGGGAGCTAAATATCTTGGTGACTGGGGGCAAGCAGCATGCCCAAAACAGCCACAATGGGCCAGACGCTCTCATCAGTTGTCAGTCTGGGGTGCACTATGTTACTATGTATGCTACCTGAACAATGTAGGGAAAGTACAGGAGTGTGCGATACAGGGCTTGCAGCAGTGGTGCCTCCCGAATCGAGATCCCCCCATGCTGAATAAAATAAATGAGTAACTTTACTTACCTCCAAGCTTAAAATGTGTAATTTGTAAACAACGAGCTCAGTACAGTACAAATACAGTACTTGCACAGATACAGAGAGATGGTACTGGTCTTTTAAAGGAGCACTATCGCAAAAATATGGCCCAATAGTAAAAATCCATATAAATATGCTGGATGGCGGGTGGAGGGGTGACTTAAAATAACAAGCTTGGCTGTATATTTTCTATTTTAATGGTAGAAAGAGGAAAACATGGGTGATAGGCTGTGTCACCCCCTCATTGATTAAACCTATAACCCCCGATTTTATTCCTTCCAGGAGAGGAAAACCACAAGCTTGGCGGGAGTTTTATTTAGTTCAGGCGTTTAAGTGACTCCCCTCATTAGCCGAGGTGTTAATATGGATTTTTAAAGTTACATAATTGCTTAAAGTGTTCCTTTAAACTTGACCTGTGCTCCTTTAAGCTTGTTGCAGAAGGAAAAAAAAATTACCTGTGTTTTTGCTCCTGGCGTCATCGGAACAGAAAAGTTATTCAAATCCCAGATGTAGATTTCAGACTCATTGGCACCAGATGCTACGAGATTTGTCTATTTTCAACCAAACAAAAAACCCAATTAGTTCAGATACAAATCTTAAAAATAAATTGTGCTAGTACAGCACAAAGCATGAAGCATAGGGCCAGGGGGTTAACATATGACTGGACATCCCCTTTAAGATCATATACAAAACATACAGTTAGGGTGTCACGCTCTGGGTACTTCAATGATCCGCTCGGGTAACTGCCCGGGATCGGTTGCCCCCAGGACTTCAATGGCTCAAAGGATGGAGGCTTACTGTTCGGAGGTCTGGAAAACCCGTGGCTGGGAGCGGTATTGAACGAGCCCAATAGCTGGAGCGTAAAACGGAAGTCCAAACAGGCTAGGGGTCGGCAATGGGAGTTCCGAGATGGCAGCGGTACAATAGGAGTAGACAAATCGTGGTCAAGGATCAGAGCTGAGGTCGGCAACAGGAATTCAGATCAATCATAAGAGACAAGCTAGATAGACTAGGTACTAGGCGCTATAACAGGCACTGATCAACTGACGGGGGAGAACTTATATAGGAACCAGGTATCATTGGGCCTGGGGAATTGTGTAGTGATTGGTGCGTACTTTAATCCTGACACAGATTGGACATCACACGGCTGAGGAGGGCGAAGCCCTCACATCACTTAGGGCTTATTGGCCCTGTCCCTGTAGGGCACTCCCCCCAACCCCACCTGGCCCTTTAATTAACTTTCCCCCGGCGGGCGCGCTGAGAGCAGCGCTGCCGGAGGGTATAAGCAGAACGTGCTCGCGCGCGAGCGCGTGTAAGGAAGCCGGGGCCGCCGGCTGGAAAGCCAAAGGGCGCGCGCGCGCAAGAAGCCACCGCTCGCCGCGGCCGCCGGGCGGGTGGCTGCGCAGCTGAACATCGGGGACGCCGCTGGAGCGGGAGACGGGTAAGTGAAACCTGACATAGGGTAGCTGGACAAACTGCTTGAGTGGAACTATGACCTACATTATCAGCTGGGCAAAAAAATGCCAAAGGGGATGCAAATTAATTATGCAAAATTCCAAGATTGCTGAAATAAAACAGTACATTATTGTGTCATAAACATGTCATCAAATCAATACTCTTCTGTACTAAGGACATCACACGAAAAAAGCCATATGCAAAAACTGCTGACATGCAAAATTGGGAAGATCAAAAATGGGATTCAACACTAATTTTCTATAATATACTACGATTGGCCACCAGTAGCCAAAAATGCTTTTGACAGCGGGACCATGTGATCACCAGTGGCCGGGGCTTCGTTAAACCTGCATTACACCTCTACCCAATCTCTGAATTCCTCCACTGCTATTATAACATACAGTGTACACAGGAATAATAAAACTTAGCAACCAACCTGAAATGTGTTAACATCCAGAGCTCTGACTGGTCCCGTATGTTTTTCTTGCTGTGCAATCAGCACATCATCATCACCCGCCATAATCTTAGCTGGGTCATAAAGAATGACATTTCCATTCTCTCCTCCAGCAATCAGAACTCCAGAAATACTGCTGTCTGATAACATCCTGTGCGGGGCCCATACTAGCTTATGATACCTGCAAGCAGATGCATAGAATCCTTAGTAATGATAGCATGAGCAAAAGTGCAGAAAGCACATCACACCCACACATAGTAAACCCTATCACATCATAACCACTTGAATGGGGCTTTACAGAATAATCCAAACTTATCTGCTGGGTAGCATAATATATGACTGTACTTCAGCTTTCAAGTGGACCAAAACCAAGGATTTTGACTATCCTGTGTTTTTGTCTTTGCTCCCCCCCCCACACTGATCGGGGATGCACCGCTGAGTGAAAGCCCCCACGACGCCCAATTTCACTCACCCTTCCTCGGTGCTTCCTTTCGTCCAGTCAGTGTGCTCAGATCCGCTCCCACCCCTTCGTTCAAGAGCTCATCTAAGGCGAGCGAATCAGAGCGCGCTGGCAGCCGCACCCACTGCTACCTTTTAACAGGGAGTGTGCCCGCGCCGGCCATTCACAAATGCCTGCTGCGGGGATGCACACTGCTAAAGGGATAGATGGGATGCGGCTGCTGCTCGTACATGCGCCATTGGACCAGAAAAGGTGGTGATATTTTGGGTGACCTGAGGGGTCTGACACAGCGGGCCATCCCGTATCTCAGACTCCAGGGTGAGTTTTGGTCCTCTTTAGGTGGGGTCATTTAGTTGAATAAATAAATACAAATACTCGGACAGCTGGGAGCATGCTTAAAGTGGACCAAAACCCAGGATTGTGACTATCCTGGGTTTTGGTCGGTGCCCCACTGTGTGAAACCCCCCAGGTCGCCGAGACAAACTCCCCTCTGCCCAGTCCTACGGCACATGCGCGGTCGCTCCTCCAAGCAGCGCCACCTTCATGGGGCATCTCTGAATGGCTGGGCATGGGAGTGCACGCGCACCCAAACAGCGTGGCGGGAATACAGCCAACTGGCTGAAACTGGCCACGATGGCACCTTTGAGATCAGCCAATCAGTGCGCTCAAAAGTGAAGCAGGGTGTGGCGTCAGCTGTGGTTTTATTAGGAAACCAGGGCGCTGAACCAGCAGCAGCGCCTGAGGTATTGGGCTAGGGGTTTAAAAATTGGGTTTCCATTCGCTTTAACATCAAGCTGATTTTCACTGCATTATGACATTTAGCAATGTTTGATGTTCCACTATAAGCTGAGTCTCAGTTATCAATGAATATGTAATCTAGAGCAGTGAGCAACATGCCTGTGGGAAGAAGCATATGTGGCGCATGACTTCATGTCCAGTGAAGGATCATCCAAATCCAGTTCAAAAATCTCCAAGGAGGCCTTTGTGCTGAAAGTGGCATCTAACTGCTGAGCAGAGGTACCTGCAAAATAACATTCATTGCATCAATGGTTATACAATCCAGAACCTTAAAAGATACACATTTTATCAAAGCATTTGTCAAAATACTATTAAAGTGGACCAACACCCAGGATTTTGACTATCCTGGGTCTTGGTCCACTTCAGTGGGGCACCCCCGATCGGGGTGCCCCGCTGTGTGAAACCCCCCCGATCACCCGAAAAACTCACCTCTCCCTCGCCGACGGACAAGCGGTTGGACAGCCGCGGACAAGCGGCTCCTCCGCCGCCGCCTCCCGCACGTCACTCTTGCGCACGTCTAGAGGGGCGCGAGAAGACAAGGTAAGGGGATTTGGGGTGTTTGGGGGGAGGTTTCACCCCGAGGGACATCCCGATCTCAGATGTCCTGCGGGGAGGGAGGTGGGTGATGGTCCACTTTAAATGTGTTTTCTCTATGACACGTCTCTACATTGCTGTAACATTTGTAATACATTTGAACTCAAATGTATTTCTGCCTCCATCTCTTCAACTATCTTAAAGTATCCTATACCCAGACAGGAAGTTAATGATGTCCCTTTCTATCCTTAGCCAAGTGCCCCATTAGCCTGTGTTTTTTTTTCCTAAGGCATTTGCCCTATATTCATAACAACCTGAACCAGAAGCAGTTGGCCATATTGCACCCCACCCCCAGCAATGATGCGCCGAGTTACAGTACACAGCTCAGCATTGGGGAGCACTTCAACCTAACCGCCATTATATGACAATTTAGTTGTAACTAATTGGCATGTGGCTGTCATGTTTATCATCATACTGTTTCCTGTTTGTGTGTTTATTAATATTGGGCAAAGGCTTAAGCAAAAAAGAAACCAGCTGTTTTGGGGCCCTGGACTGGGGAAAGAAAGTGAACATAAACATATACCTTTCTGGCTATAAGATCACTTTAATGGAAGCGTAGTGCTATGTTTTAGCGCCTACTTGGACATGTATTTTTTTCAGCAGTACTATGTAAATATGCTTTACACTTGGCAACTGTATCGTTATCAGTATGATTGTTTCTAAAAAGCTACTGTGGTTTGATATTGTGGGAATAGTGACCAGCTTAGCATTTAGTAAAGACAATCATCATTTCCTGTGCCAAAGTACTCACTAAACTGACCCCTTTCCACTGAAAGGGAAGGACAAGAATGCACCATAAGCAGAGTAAATCTAAAACCACACAGAATCACCATTTTTCTAGGCCAGCACAGGAACAAAGTTCCAAGCCTCCCATTAGGTGTCTGGAGGGGAGAGAGGACCTCTTTTCTGGGAGTTCTAATACAGAAAACCCAGGAAACAGTGTCTGCCCTCAGTTTTAGACTTACAATATCTACAAGGGTGGAGGCAAAGACCAGTCTGGCTGCAGATTCTATGATTAAGTTTTTTTTTATTATTTTACAATATGCATAAAAAAACTATTTTCATAGATATACATAATTCTTTCCCCTCAAGAGGCTTTTTAAGGAATACAAAATATAATCTTCAAAAAGGACCCCTGTGAGCCAGTGCACCAAACAGGAAGGTCTCATATTAATTCATCTCAGGCCTCAGATCGAATACAAATGAGGGAAGTGAGGTTCCAGGTGGTTACCCATCTCCTTTCAGACTCGAACACTATAAGACTAACGCGGGTCCTTCACCAACAGACAAGCCTGTTTGCTGGGAGGCACAAATTGAATACCCAAACATGGTTGCCACCAGGCCAAGAAGACAGGCAAAACTACCATGGACACAGGAGGACAAGGCCTAGAGGAGGAATGGGTACTGGAAATAGGACAGCCTCGGCAATCAAAGTAAAAGTGGACCTAAATCCCTAATTGGGATGCCCCGCTGTGTGGAATCTAGTGGCCCGATATGCTTACCACCAATGAGCCCACTGCAAATGTGTGGTTGCTGGCGGCATCTCTTGCATCTTTCGCACATTAATATGCACGGCCAAAGAAGCTGATTGAAGGGGAGAGCGGTGCTTGCACCAGGTGACCAAAGTCAGAGATCAAACATGTGGTCATTCAACCCACAATCGGGGAATCAGTCAGTTAGGTGTAGGTGGGTCCAGGAGGCTGAATGGTTCAGCAGGTTTAGCAACAGATGGTAACAGCCACATATTAGCTACCAGTGGCCACTAGTGGGGACGGATTTTGCCAGGGGTTTATATGTGCGCGGGGAGTGCACCGGATGACTAAAGCAGCAGCACCAGGTGGGGGCTGGTCCACTTTCTAAAGTGGAGCAGCCTCCACCCATTCAGTTAAAAATGGGGGCTGGTCGACTACCTAGAAAGGTAAAAATACAATTCCGTGATTACTCACCTGTAGAATTGGTATTATACGTATACAGCACGTCCTGTTCCACTTTAATCCTTACACCTGGGTAATACATCCACAAGATGGCGCTGGACTGCAGAGACACCAAAAAGTGGCTCCTCCCGGCCCCATATATACCAGGGACCTCCCACAAATTCCCCAGTATTGAAAAGCAGTTAACAAGAAGCTGGGAGAAACATAACCATAATCAAAAAAATCTTTTAACTTTTTTTTTTTTTTTATAAACAATAACAATCACCATACAGAGGTTATAAGAATAATGATAACAAGGGCGGGGTGGAACAGGGCGTGCGGTAGAAGGTCTTGACCAGGGGATGCTCAGCAAAGGATCTTTGGAAGAAAATGGCCAAAGCACATGAAAAAACATGACCTTTCAGAGTACTGAGTTGAAGACCCAGATCCAAACCATGTTGCAGAAATTCCAGATTTCTGGGAATTAGAAAACACACAACAGGGAAGAGACCTAGACTCGCAACAATTAATGTAGGTACGTCAAATCTTATAGTAGATGGAAGAAGAGGACTTTTTCCTAGCCCTGATCATAGTATTAACCGAGGCAGGCAGCCCTTTCTCTATCAAGATGGAGGTTTCAGCAGCCAGGCCGTCAAAGCCAGCGTTTGTAAATTGGGGTGGCGTAGGTGCCCCTGAGTGAGCAGATCTGGAACCCTGGGCAGGGCGTACTGATCTACTGCCAGCTGCACGATGTCTGCGAACCACACTCTTCTTGGCCAACAGGGGACCACCAGTATGGCTGGCACCCCTTCCTGAACTATCTTGCGAAGCACCCTGCCCAGCAGAGGAAACGGGGGAAACACGTAGGTCCTGGGACAGAGAGACAAAGACTGGAAGCTTGCAATTGTGACGGGACGCAAACAGATTCACATCTGGCTGACCCCAACAGTGACACAGGGAGCGAAACACCCTGTTGCTGAGGGACCATTCTCCCAAGTGAGAGGTCCCCCTGCTCAGAGAGTCTGCCTCCAGATTCTCCACGCCCGGAATGTACACTGCCGAGATGCAGGGAACATGGTCCTCCGCCCAGGATAGAATCAGAGACACTTCCCTGAGGGCCCTTTTGCTCCGGGTCCCTCCCTGATGGTTGATGTAGGCAACATCTAAAGGAAGGAAAAGCTGAAGGAAGCTACATGTCTGATTCTCGATCCACGGAAGGAGGGAGAAAAGGCACCTCCCTCCCTTGGCAAACAAGTCTAGACGTTCCCCAAAGAGGCGCAGCCCCTTAAAGGGAAAACCAACGAGAGCCTTCTTGCCAGCGTTGTCAGCTGCCCACTGGCGCAGCCAGACCGAGCGGCATATAGCCACCATCAAAGCAGAAGCCCTGCCACACATTCTAATGGTATCATCCAGGGCAGACAGAACATATGCAACAAATTCCTCACAACGCATAAGAGAAGAATACTCTTCACCACTCGCATCCTCAGGGGCTCCATCTAAGACACCCCTGAGCAGGCTTTTGATAGCAACAACTGTAATGGCAGAGGCACAGACCGGATGCAGCGCGGTCCCAACACAGGCAAAGGCATGGCAAGCCAGCTGGTCCATGCGCCTGTCCTCCCCATCCCTCAAGGTAGTAGAGTCAGGGGAATGCATGACAGATGTGTTGGACAAACCCAAAACTGGTGCATCCACTTCGGGAGGACATGACCAACGTTTAAGCACCTCAAGTGGGAAAGGGATACCTCTTATCCCAACTCTTAGGTACCCCGGGAAGCCTGCTAGGCCATTCCCACTCTGAGCACCAGATTATTAAAGTGAGTTTGTTCAGGAACTCCAAGCGTGGTTTAACTGTATTAAACAGCTCCCCCTGCTGCTGAGGAGCCACAACAGGAGGGGAAATACAGAGCACTTCAAATATACGGGCCAAGAGCCTGTCAGTGTCACCTGAGGACCACGGGTCAGACCCAGAACCGGTATCATAACCCTTAGGCCGTTCCTCAGATGATTCTGAATCAGAAAACAATTCCCACTCTTCTAGGGGGGTATAACTGGCCAGGTCAAAAAATTCCTCAGCCTCCATAGGAAAGAGGGTAACACTGGGTGCCAAATGCCTCTGTTTAGCAGGAGCCTTATGCTGGCCAGACCAGGCAATAAGCCTTTCAATTCTGGCCACCCGAGTAGCCAAATTAGGTTGAGACTCCCCACTGGTACGCACATCACTGGGAGTCAACTGTAAGAGTGGGGTGGGAGGCGAAGCCAAAGGGGGCGCAGGCCCAGCCACAGGTAACCCAGATTGCAGTGCAAGCGCCTGCTGGGCGCAGGGTACACAAACCCCGACATCGTCACTAATAGGGGACACCCCACACACAGTACACAGTACACAGCCGGGCTTGTCCCGAAGGAACCCCAAGCACATTATCCTGAGAAGCCTCCATATGGTGATTATCGACGCTAATAATAGCTACCCGGGATGCCCCAACAGCCCGCTAGGGAAGTGGGAGGTAATGGAAATCAATAGCCCTCCAATAAGGAGTTAACACTAAATAGAGGTGATGGGACCGGGAGAAACCACAAAAAGTTTGACCCGCCTGCAAGACACAATCAAAAAGACCTCATAAGCTAAAGGCATACAGAAAATATAACAATAATCCAGCCCGCAGGGGCACTTACAGACCGTGGTAGGTAGACGCCAGGCACACACAGCAAAGAGAACCAAAATGGCGCCTGCATAAACCTCGAGGGGCGGGCCGTGGAGACAGTGATGCAGAACGAGTCATCCGCAAGGCCCGCCCCCCCCCGAAGAGCGCGAAAACGCGCCCACATGACTAAGTCAGCCGAGGGGAAGCAGAGGTAGCCTAAGGAGCCTAACTGAGGGGACGGGAGGCAAGGGGAAAATGGACGCGGGAGGGGCATCCCATAAGGCTCACCACCAGCCTGTACCACCTACCCTTTGGTGGGGGACTGCGGTTGGAGCAACGCTCCTTAGCACCTACAGCGGTGCTGCCCACCTTCACCCGACCAGCGCAGCCTAAGCTGGGAGGCAGTGAATCAGGAATGGGTAAAAATAGTCCTACAGGGCCGCAGGCTAATAAGCCCCGCTCACCTGCGAGTAGAGGGAGCCATCTTCTAGTCATCGCAGCCCAGACTGCAGAGAAGAACTGGGGAATTTGTGGGAGGTCCCTGGTATATATGGGGCCGGGAGGAGCCACTTTTTGCTGTCTCTGCAGTCCAGCACCATCTTGTGAATTACCCAGGAGTAAGGATTAAAGTGGACCAACACCCTCCAGTGATCGGCCCGGGAATCTATAAGATTCCCGGATCGATCAGCCCCCTGACTGCGGGGCACCCCGATCGGGAGGTGGCGGCGGGCGCGCTCTCTTGTCCGTCGCTGCCTCCCGCTTGTCCGTTGGCGGGGATTGGCAGCAGCGGTCATGTGGGAGAGGTGAGTTTTTGGGGCTTTCTGGGGGGTTTCACACAGCAAGGCACCCCCGATCGGGGTGCCCCGCCGAAGTGGACCAAAACCCAGGATAGTCAAAATCCTGGGTGTTGGTCCACTTTAAAGTGGAACAGGATGTGCTGTATACTTACACTCACACTTCACATTGACTTTTAGCCAGGGAGAAAAGAAAAAAAAAAAACACACACATCATGAGCAATCTCACAAACAATCGTCCTAATGAGAAATTAGCAGAGAAACCTTGCGAACACAAAGACTGCTTGCAGTTGTACATACCTTCAGGATGGCCACTTGAGAGAAGGCTCATCCCCCTAGGCAGGACACTCAAACTGGTACAAGTTTAAAACCCCACCCCTTCCTCCCAACCCTCAGTATATTAGCAAGTAATCAACAGAAACCGAAGGACTATATGAGGAGGGTGGCAAGGGCGTCCTGATGGACTCTTACAAATACAGTTACCAGTAAGACTAACGAGGATTTTCAACCTTCGTCCTTCAGGACGGCCACTTGAGAGGATAAACAGGTAATCTAGGTTAAGGATGGGACAACGAATGAAGAATTCTTCTACCAAAAGATTGTTGAGAGTCATACAAAAGATCAAGCCAATAATAGGGTATGAGGGGAAGGACAAGTGGCTGCCTTACAGATTTCCCCCAAGGAAGCCCTGGATCTTTCTGCCCAGGTGGTGGATATTGCCCTGGTTGAGTTTGCTCTAATATAAGGAGCTGGAGTGTCCATACATGTGCAAACTAAGGAGACGGCCTGCCTAATCCACCTGGCTATTGAGGCTCTTGCCATTAAAGGAGACAAACAACCTGTCCGTCTTCCTCCAGGTATGTATGCATTCTAAATACAAAAAAAGAGATCTTCTGACATCTAGAAACTGTGTTCTCCTCCCCATCCTCCTGGTTGCCTTGAAAGAATGGGAGAACTATTTTTTGTGACCTGTGGAAGGTAGAGGCAATCTTGGGTAGGTAAAGTGGATCAGGCTTGAGAATGGCCCTATCCGGTAGAATTACACAGAAGGGCTCTTCAACTGAGAGGGCCTGTGCGTCACTAACCATGCGTCACTGCATGCTGAGGTAATGTCAAACAGAAAACACATCTTTAAATTTTTGTGGCTCAAAAGGAGCTCTTATTAGACTCTTAAGAACAAGGGTTAGATCCCACTTAGGGCTCCTGGTGATGGAGACTGGTCTCTTTTAGTAATGGCTATGAAGTATTAATCAGGCTATACTTTCTTAGAGCTCTATCTAGGAAAACCAAAATTGCCGATGCCTTAAGAGTACTTCCTGCCAGACTCCATTCAAAACCTTCCTGCACAAATTCCAGGACAGACGACAACTTGTTCCTGTTCATGCTATTAACTTCACAGAATGAACTGAACGTCTTCAAAGTTTTCAGGTAAATACTGCTAGTGGACTTTTTCCTGCTTCTTAAAAGGGGTTTCAATTACCTTTGAGGACCTCTCAAAATCCAGGCCGTTACATTTAGATTCTGTAAATTCTGTAAATCTGGGTAATAAATTGGACCCTGAGCCAGTAGGTTTGGTCTCTGTGGAAGCTGCCACGCAGTGTCCCTGGACATGTTCTTTAGAGCTGCGAACCAACTTTTCTTTTGCCAGGTGGGAGCGTTTAGTATCACCTTTTCTCTTTCTCGATCCTTTGAATCACATGAGCTGAAGGGGGAGGGTAGGCTAGAGGAAAACTCCAGGACTGTGTCAGGGCGTCCACCCATAGAGTCCCACAGCTCCCCCCCCACACACACGATGTACTGCTGCTAGGGATCACAACTGCAGTTGAAGGAGGGAGAAGAAAGGCATATGTCAGCTCCTGAAAAGATGGTTCCCCTCTGTTGATTTACACATGCTACTGCCGTGGTATTGTCTGATCACACCTGAACATTCTTTCCGATCAGTAGATGACGGAAATGGAAGAGGGCCTGTTCTACTGCTTTTAGTTCTCTGAAATTCAAGAATCTTTGCTGAACATATTTTGACCTGTGCCCCTGAACTAGTGTGCAGTGCATCTAGATGGGCACTCCAACCCCAGGCACTGACGCCTGCCATTATAATGACTGGTGGGTCCGTCTCCAAGGCCTGCCCTCTGCTATGGTGGCTGAACCCATCTAGCATACTGTTTTTGATAGACTCTGGAATTTTTACCCAGTAGTCTAAGGACTCTGGATCGTGATCCCAGGTCTACAGCAGGAAGGACTGGAGGGGTCTGGAGTACAGCTGTGCCTATTTCATGACTGGGATTGCTGAAGTCATGAGGCCCAGTATCCTTACAATTTCCTTTACCCTGACTAACATAAGGGACTGTCTCTATTACTTACTTGTAAAGTAACTCATGATAACTTGGGGAAAGGTCACCCTCTTGCTGGGGACTTGTGGCAACCTCGTGATCTGAAACTTCTGTGGGGGTCTGGAACTGAGTTCCAGCTGGTACCCCTGAGACACCACTCTCAACACAAAAGGATTCAAAGTTATGGACTGACATGCGACCAGAAGGAAGGTTAACCTGCCCCAATGCTTCTTGGGCTCCACCTGTCTCTGTTGAAGGGAATGTTTCTTCGACTAAATGGGTGTTTCCCCCCTGCTTTAATAAGTCTTATAGGAAACATTTATGTTCTTTATGGAGGACCGAGTGAGCGTCGCCTCAGGTTCTGTACCTAACACGAGATTCCCTTCAAAGGGAATTACGCACAGTGTGGCTTTGGAGGCAAGGTCCCCCTTCCAGGTTTTTAACCATATAGCTTGTCTGGCTAAATTAACGAGGGCTGAATGCCTGGCCATGGCTCTTACCTTGTGTTGGAGGAAATGTGGCTACTGGGGTGCTGTCCTGGCCAACAGAACCACCTTGCAAATTCTCAGGGTTGAGGCCATATCCATTTTCACGGAACCAACAAAAAAACTGGGCAGGAAAATTGGAATCCCGGCAGCCACCCCTGCCTGGAGCACAGTACACCCGAACCTCCTCCACCCCACCAGCTGGAGACCTGCCGGCTACCCCAGGATCCTCAGCACCCTCTGGCAGCAGCAAACAGATGGCAAAGCGGGGGTTTGGAGGATCCCTTGGGCCGCAGGAACACTTTCCGCCACAATTAAAGCCCGGGGGTTGGCGAACCCAAGGAACTCTTGGGGGTAAACACAAAATAACTAAGAAAAATATAAACTAGACTAAGCCCATAGTCCCAGCTGTTTCTTTGAAACAAAACACTGAGGGCTGGGAGGAAGGGATGGGGCTTTTAAACTTGTACCAGTTTGTGTTTCCTGTCTAGGGGGAGGAGCCTTCTCTCAAGGGGCCTTCCCGATGGTGGAAGGGAGAAACTTCAATCAATGTACTTGAGCAGTAAATAAAAATACACTTACCTGTTGCTAGATAAATAGGATGCTGCTGAGCTGGGCTCCATGCCTGCATTGCAGTGCGATCAATCTCTTTAAGCTTCATCCTGCATCAAAGCAAAGAAAGTAATTAGTACTACTGTATGTCAGAAAACATTAGTCAAACCGCTTTCCCTGTACCACTGGCCACACACTCTGTCCTATTGGTGGCATGGTAGTATGGTAGATTGGGGGGGGGGGGGGGGGGGACGCCACTGTGCTATTAAATCAGCCCTATGCCAGTCATCTAAAAAAAAAAAAAAAAGGGGGGCTGATGGGCACAGATATCAAGCTCAAACAATGACGAATTACCACATTTCCCAGAATCTGAAAACCAAAATGTTACAGAAAATATAAATACATAAATATGTAATTATGACCTAGCCAAAATGTCCTAAAATACCTAGCAACCTAAGACCCACCATCTTAAAGTAGAAGTGGTGAATGTGTGAAGATAAAGGTTAAAACTGTCTTCCATGATCATTGAAAAACCCATTTGATCACTTTAGATGCACGTTTGCCCTTCAGTCAGTCAGTAAAAAAAGATGCCTTTAAAAGAAACCCTAAAGTCAAATACAACTTTAGGTTCCTGTTAATCACTTTTGGGCCATCTTAACTTGAGATGCCCCTCCAAGTAAAGATAAAATAAAGACATATTTTGCTAGTTAATGTTAGGGCCAGGCTTTATTCCCAGTGTAGGTAAGCTTCAAGGATTTGGTTTCTTTTAAATGGACATCCTAAGACCTTCTAATTACAGGGGATGCTTTACATTTTGTTCCTTGAGGTCATCTCCAAAAAAAGGAGAGATTGAATAGGTGTAGGGATTTTGGTGTTTACTAGAAATCCAGTAAAATGTGCGATCTGGAATCTAAAAGGATTTACAAAGTTTATCCCAAGGTGCAGACACCTTTAGCTGCTTAGTCACTAAGGCTAATAAACTAAAAACTACAACATATGTCTTAAAAGCCAATACTGGCAGGTTGTAAGCCGATCTACACTTACAGAGAAACTATCTGCAGGCTACAACCAACAAGCTTTCCACAGGGAAATGTTTACCTGTCATTTCATTCGGGGCAAGCAGCACTAATGAAGTTGAAATGTGAACTTTAAAGTGGACCAACACCCAGCCCGTTTTTTTTTTTTTTTCCCCTTTTAAAATATACATCCGAAGCAGCATGACCCGATTAGTAAATTTATGCTAATTAAACTTACCTGTGATCCTCCCTCGCCGCGTCGCTAACCGTTTTCGGTCCGGCCGCCATCTTGGATTTCATGCTGTGGAGGAAGAGATCGTTTGACCTCTAGCTCTACAATCTCGCGCATGCGCAGTAGTCAGGTGAAGCGCCGCTTGCATCGGGAGCGAGCGGCGCTTCACCTGACTCAAATCAGAGGTACTGCGCATGCGCGATTTCCCCCCACCAGGTACGGGCGCGCACTAAAGCCGACGGTGCCGTCATAGCTGGGGCGGGCACGTGGGCGTGGCCAGGCAGGGGAAGGTGGAAGCGGCCCCTGGTTGAAGAGGAGCTGAAGCCGGAGCCGGAAACACGGGAGCAGGAGCCGGTAAGACAGAGCTGGCGGAGAATTCATGCGGTACACAGAGCCCTGAGGGAGGTGGCGGCCCTGGAGTAAGTGGTGTGCCGGCATCAGAGCACACTGCTGCGCTGGCTGGAGGAGCGGCTGGCCCGGGGCGAGGAGGTCACAACCAGTTCATCAGGTCAGATTGTATGGTCTGTGTGTGTGTGGTCAGGTCTGATTGTATGCTCTGTGTGTGTGTCAGGTCTGATTGTATGGTCTGTGTGTGTGTCAGGTCTGATTGTATGGTCTGTGTGTGTTGTCAGATTGTATGGTCTGTGTGTGTGGTCAGATTGTATGGTCTGTGTGTGTGTGTGGTCTGATTGTATGGTCTGTGTGTGTGTGTGGTCTGATTGTATGGTGTGTGTGGTCTGATTGTATGCTCTGTGTGTGTCAGGCCAGATTGTATGCCGTGTGTGTGGTCTGATTGTATGGTCTGTGTGTGTCAGGTCAGATTGTATGGTCTGTGTGTTTGTGGTCTGATTGTATGGTGTGTGTGGTCAGATTGTATGCTCTGTGTGTGTGTGGTCAGATTGTATGCTGTGTGTGTGTGTCAGGCCAGATTGTATGCTGTGTGTGTGTGTGGTCAGATTGTATGGTCTGTGTGTGTGTGTGTGGTCTGATTGTATGGTGTGTGTGGTCAGATTGTATGCTGTGTGTGTGTCAGGTCTGATTGTATGCTGTGTGTGTGTCAGGTCTGATTGTATGCTCTGTGTGTGTGTGGTCTGATTGTATGCTCTTTGTGTGTCAGGTCTGATTGTATGCTGTGTGTGTGTCAGGTCAGATTGTATGCTGTGTGTGTGTCAGGTCTGATTGTATGCTGTGTGTGTGTGCACCCCCACCTACCCCCTCCTTTCCAGCCACTGACCTGCACCCCCACCTACCCCCTCCTTTCCAGCCACTGACCTGCACCCCCACCTACCCCCTCCTTCCCAGCCACTGACCTGCACCCCCACCTACCCTCTCCTTCCCAGCCACTGACCTGCACCCCCACCTACCCCCTCCTTCCCAGCCACTGACCTGCACCCCCACCTACCCCCTCCTTCCCAGCCACTGACCTGCACCCCCACCTACCCCCTCCTTCCCAGCCACTGACCTGCACCCCCACCTACCCCCTCCTTCCCAGCCACTGACCTGCACCCCCACCTACCCCCTCCTTCCCAGCCACTGACCTGCACCCCCACCTACCCCCTCCTTCCCAGCCACTGACCTGCACCCCCACCTACCCCCTCCTTCCCAGCCACTGACCTGCACCCCCACCTACCCTCTCCTTCCCAGCCACTGACCTGCACCCCCACCTACCCCCTCCTTCCCAGCCACTGACCTGCACCCCCACCTACCCCCTCCTTCCCAGCCACTGACCTGCACCCCCACCTACCCCCTCCTTCCCAGCCACTGACCTGCACCCCCACCTACCCCCTCCTTCCCAGCCACTGACCTGCACCCCCACCTACCCCCTCCTTCCCAGCCACTGACCTGCACCCCTCAACTACCCCCCCCTCATGCCTCCTCATTGGCATATGCCCGCCTTTCACTGCCATCCACCTTTCAGCTCCTCCCTGCTGCCTTACCTTGCTCACCTACGCTTCGTTGGACGCGTAGGATAGGTGAGTTATTGATTTTTTTATATAACTTATTAAAAAGAATATGTGTTTTTCTTTCTAATAAATATTTTTTTTATGCTCTTATGCTTTTATTTATTTTCAAGCAAGCAGGTGGGTGGGCGGATTTGATGGGTAGCAGGCGGGCAGAGGGATCGGCAGCAAGATCAACCAGCTGGCAAACGGGAGGGAGCATAGGCACAGTGTGCATGTGAGCGGGTGGATCGGCTGTTTGGCCTGCTTGCCCACTCAACCACCTACCTATCTTGCTACTGACCCACCCACCTAACTACCTACCCATCTACCTACTGACCCTGCAACTTATATACCTGCCCACTCACTCACCCACTTTTCTTCCTACCTACCTGCTGAGCCTCCCACCTACCTGCCACCCACCCACCTATCTGCCTACTGACTCACCTACCTATCAGCCTTATGACCCACCTACCCACCCATTTTTCTGCCTACTGACCTTCCCACCTACCTACCTGCCCACTCACTCACTCACCTATCTTCCTACCTACCTGCTGAGCCTCCCACCTACTTACCTGCCACTCACCCACCTATCTGCCTACTGACCCACCTACCTATCTGCCTCATGACCTACCTACCTACCGACCCTCCAACTTATATACCTGCCCACTCACAAGTTCTTAAAATAATGAAAACTGAAAAATCACAAGACCTCCTAAAAGTGCACCAAAACCCACCACAATCGTCCTAGGAATCTATAACATTCACCGATTGATCCCCTCCCACAGGGCAACCGAAATCACTGTGTGAAGCCCCCAGGGCAACGCATATATTTACCTTGCTTCCTGGTCCAACAGCGCATGCATGAGCCCCATCTCTGCTATCCATCTAGCAGGGCGCGTGCCTGCACCAGGCATTTGTAAGTGGCTGGCGTGGGCATGCTCCCTGTTAGAGGGTAGTAGCAGGTGTGGCTATCAGCGTGCTCGGAGATGTTGGCCTTAAACGAAGGCTTAGACGACTTGACGTCCGCGGCTCCGAGCGTGCTGATTGGACAAATGGCCGTGCATATGCTGTAGGACCGGGAAGAGGCGAGTTGGCTTTGACGAACTGGGGGGTTTCACACAGCAGGGCACGGTGGAAAGGAACCAAAACCCAGTCAAAATCCTGTGTTTTGGTCCACTTTAAATTTGCAGCACAGGGGCATCCCAATTTGGGATACTCTGCTGCGCATACCCCTTTGACAGCAAGCCTGAGGCTGGCCAGCCCATACACTACTAGTCGTGCACATGGCAGGCAGCAGCTGCCACTCGGGCTTCCTGGCAAGGGGCTGGGACATGTACTGCAAGGGGGAGAGGAGGGTCAGTCTTTTTTGTATTAGGGTTCCTCTTTAAAGAGGAAAAACACTTCCCCTTGTGGTGTTCCACTGGATGCCCCGCTGTGTGTACCCCCCCCCCCCCAGGTCGCCCCATACACTCACCTTGCCTTCGCTCCCACAGCACAGACTTGGGCGACATCACCGTTTGGATGAACCATGCGTTCGCTTTCCATAACCTAATCCTGCTGCTTTGAATCCAGGATTCCTCAGAGTCATGAATGGCAGGAAACAGCTGCACACTGCAGTGCCAAATTACTTCTATTGGAGGAGAGGCACCTATCTCTATTGCAACTAGTCCCCTGTTGCATGGAACCCAGTTAGGAAAAGGTGAGTATTTCCCCAAGACTTCTTTGCCGTTGTGCATTGCAGCACTGGGCGGGAGACATGCGGCAAAACACACACAGAACAGATTCGGCGAAAATACTTTTTTTTTTAAAGCTGAGCAAAACCCTTAGCCTTTGTTCGCACCTGACACGTATGCGTTTGTGGCAGATGCTGTGGCGCCGCAAAAGAAAACCAACAATGGCAGCTCCATAGCCCCTCTCCAGGCCTGGCTGGTCTGGGTGTTTGACATGAAGGAAAGCTTTAACATGGACCAAAAGCCAAGACCTATCCACCATGGTTCTGGCCCATATATGCATTTACATACGCATTCTGATTAGATATGCCCTGTGTGTGAAACCACTGAGATAGCCGGTATTCTTACATGGCGCACACTGTGCATGTGCGGGCTCTTGTCCTATAAAAATAGATTGCAGTCCATGTAAATAAATGGCTGCTTAGTTCCACCCCACGCACCTGCAGTTAGCCATTCAGAGGGCATGCTATTTAGATAGATTAGATAGAGGAGTGCTGGGAATGCTCCCAGAGGCCAGCACATGTGCCACGGGATAATTTCCCCAGGTTAGTATATGGCACAAGACAAAATTGGGACACCCCAGGGTAGTGCCTGTCCACAAGTGACTACAAGACACGATCGCCTCGTTGAGCAGCTAGACTGCATGGGGCTTTAGGTAGTATAATAAACTGACCAATATGACCAATCAGATTATATGGCGTGTGTGGCAGGTAACAAGTCAGTACAATGTCCCAGCTGACCAATCAGATTGTGCAGTGTATGGCGGAGTAACTAGGTACAATAACTGCCTAGCTGGCCAATCAGATTGCATGGTGTGTGTATCAGGTAACTAGGCAGTACAATGGGCCAGCTGACCAATCAAGCTGTACAATGTGCTGACCAACCATGGCCGGCCCTGGAGTCTAAAAAAAATCCAGGGCTGAATCAGGATGCCCCCCCCCCCACCACCAGGCCTGACCTTTCCAGCAGTCCCATACAGTGATCGCGGGCGTCAGCCGGATCCCAGGTATCCCTACAGCTGAAGTGCATCAGCACATCAAAAAAACTCCAGGGCTTGTGGACAATGTGCTCGGATTCAGGATGCCCCACTGTGTGAACCGTGCTGGTACTCGATGTTTCAACAGTGCCGATTGGACGGGAGCCTGAGTATGCTCTGTGGGAGTGTGTGGATGATCTGGGGGGTTTCACACAGTGGGGCATCCTAATTTGGGACTCCAGGTCCTTCAATGTTCCTCTTTAAAGTGGACCAACACCCAGGATCTTGACTATCCTGGCTTTTGGTCCACTTCGGGGGTGTCCCGCTATAACATTTTCAGCAGGCAGAATCCCCCTATAACATTTTCAGCAGGCAGAATCCCCCTATAACATTTTCAGCAGGCAGAATCCCCCCATAACATTTTCAGCAGGCAGAATCCCCCCATAACATTTTTAGCAGGCAGAATCCCCCCATAACATTTTCAGCAGGCAGAATCCCCCCATAACATTTTTAGCAGGCAGAATCCCCCCATAACATTTTCAGCAGGCAGAATCCCCCCATAACATTTTCAGCAGGCAGAATCCCCCCATAACATTTTCAGCAGGCAGAATCCCCCCATAACATTTTCAGCAGGCAGAATCTCCCCATAACATTTTCAGCAGGTAGAATCCCCCCATAACATTTTCAGCAGGCAGAATCCCCCCATAACATTTTCAGCAGGCAGAATCCCCCCATAACATTTTCAGCAGTCAGAATCCCCCATAACATTTTCAGCAGTCAGAATCCCCCATAACATTTTTAGCAGGCAGAATCCCCCCATAACATTTTCAGCAGGCAGAATCCCCCCATAACATGTTCAGCAGGCAGAATCCCCCTATAACATTTTTAGCAGGCAGAATCCCCCCATAACATTTTCAGCAGGCAGAATCCCCCCATAACATGTTCAGCAGGCAGAATCCCCCCATAACATTTTCAGCAGGTAGAATCCCCCCATAACATTTTCAGCAGGCAGAATCCCCCCATAACATTTTCAGCAGGCAGAATCCCCCCATAACATTTTCAGCAGTCAGAATCCCCCATAACATTTTTAGCAGGCAGAATCCCCCCATAACATTTTCAGCAGGCAGAATCCCCCCATAACATGTTCAGCAGGCAGAATCCCCCTATAACATTTTTAGCAGGCAGAATCCCCCCATAACATTTTCAGCAGGCAGAATCCCCCCATAACATGTTCAGCAGGCAGAATCCCCCCATAACATTTTCAGCAGGTAGAATCCCCCCATAACATTTTCAGCAGGCAGAATCCCCCCATAACATTTTCAGCAGGTAGAATCCCCCCATAACATTTTCAGCAGGCAGAATCCCCCTATAACATTTTTAGCAGGCAGAATCCCCCCATAACATGCTCAGCAGGCAGAGTCCCCCCATAAGATTCACAGTGGCCGAGTCCCCCCATAACATTCTCAGTGGCGCAGTACATTACAGTGAATTAAACAGTAAAAACATTTGACCAAGACATTTATAAAACAAAAGTAAACTTACCGCATCCAGCACGAGATGAGACGAGAGGAGAGCAGACGCTGAATGGAAGGAGGAGGGAGGGGAGTGAGAGGAGGGGAGGCGGAGGCTCAGGTGCCTCCAGCCAATCATGGCTGAGCACATGAGGTCAGCTAGCAGACAGCCCTGGGAGACGTGCACGCTCCCGAGAGCTGAGAGAGGCAACCCCCCCACCCGATGACGCGGAGACATGAGGAACTGCAAGCAAAATCACGCGACAGCTGAAGAGACCTGCTCCACGGACAAGAAATGCAAATCAACCCAGAAGCGTGATTGACAGGAAGGTAATGAACGGACAAGAGATGCAGGGCGGGACTTCCGGCGAAATATTATGAAGATTACAGACGCTGTGAGGGACAGAAGGCTGCAAAAGTCATCAAAAGGTAAGTGTTTTTTTATATTTAAGTGATTAGAATAATGTTGTTTTGGAGGGTGTTGGTCCGCTTTAAACTGCTGTAGTTTTTACACCTCAGCAATGAAAGCATGTCATGATTTGCAGCAAATGTTATCAGCATAGCACTTATGCTATAAGTATCTAGGAGAAACATTCTGCATGGAAAAGCAATTTTAACCCCTGTTAATCTACAATTTTTACAAAAGCAATAACAGATACTATATATCGCAGAGCTGCAGGGGACAAACAGCAATTTGTTTTATTTGTTTTTGCCTGGATAGAAGCTTTAAAAATGAAACACTTACTGAAGGACATACAATACAGTCACGTCATCTCTACCTTTATGGCACAAATTTATATTTTGTGCGTTTACTCGGTGCCGACACATATTCCACAGCATACGCAAAACCTTAGGCATCACCCATAGATATACACACCAACACCGTTCACCAAGGGGGCAAGCACCATGAAGCTAACCCATTGCAACATTTTAATAAACATTTTTTAACATTTAACTACAGTCGTACCGCAAGACTTTCTTTAAACCACTTTAAAGGTTGGCTCAGGCAAGAGTTAGGTCTTAAAGTGGACCTTCACACTGAATAAGAGTCTATCTTATATGTTTCCCACACACTGTACATACATATTGCCCACATTAAAAATCAACCTACCTGAATCTACTGCATGTTATGAGCCAAGATGGCGGCTCATGGAGCATCAGGCAGCCTGCAAACAGGAAGTGTCTTCTAACTGTGTGTCTCTGCATTCTGGGATTGCTGTCCTTTCCCTGACCCAAACTCTGCTCTGTCTGTGCAAAGCACAGCTCTAACCGCACCGCCTGGACTTTATCCCACTCTCCTCAGTACGTCTGAGGCAAGATGGCGGTGCCCGTATCCTAGAGTCCTGAACAGAGTTGCAGCCCAGTGTGGAAAAGAATAAGTAAGTGACTAAAAACTTAAAATACATTAATTTTAGATGCTGGG
The DNA here is from genome assembly GCA_027917425.1 of Gastrophryne carolinensis. Lineage (NCBI taxonomy): Eukaryota > Metazoa > Chordata > Amphibia > Anura > Microhylidae > Gastrophryne > Gastrophryne carolinensis. Next base: position 250,849,268 of record CM051234.1, on the reverse strand, counting down.
GAATAGTTTATTTAAGGGTTTGGGATCTTTATTAAATCATGCTGAAGGTCCGGTTTCATCTGAGTCAGAGCAACACAGCCAGAAGACACTTCCTGTTTGCAGGCTGCCTGAAGCCCCATGAGCCACCATTTTGGGTGCTTAAAGGCTCATAACATGCAGTAGATGCATATTGGATGATTTTTAATATGAGCAATCTGTATGTACAGGGTGTGGAAAACATATAAGATAGGCTCTTATTCAGGGTGAAGGTCCACTTGAAGTGTTGGACCATTCAGGATAATAGATAGGGTGTGCTATGAAAACTGAGTAAAGATCCTCCTAAGAGCTGGTTCCAGATGACAACTGCTGTCTCCTTGTGAGTGAGCAGAATTAAAGTGGAACTAAACCTAATTTTTCCATCAACTTTTAAATATTTTTTTTTTAGCAGAAGGAAAATCTCAAACAAACAAGAAGTGCCAAGACAGGCTAGTATAAACGTCATTAACAGCAAATATCAAACACGTAGAGTAATATTATACCATGATGTCCACATGACACAAAGGAATGTGAGAGAACGAGAAAGGTTTAGGATGCAATGTCAGGGACAAATTTTGAATTGTAGGGACTGTGCTTGCTCTTGCAAGTGCAAAGTTAACATTTTATTTTGCAAGCGACATGGAAAAAGCACAGCTGCAAACTGGATGCTACTTAGATAACCAAAGTCCACACAGGTAAACAGCAAGCTCCCCTGGTAAGTAACTTACACAACAAAATGTAGGTACATGCACATTTTTCTTACAGAAAAGACAAGCTATTTTGCTAGGCAACCGCACTTTCCACAGTCCTGATTTAAATGCTTGGGACAGCTTACCTAGAGACAAACTTCCTCTAATGCTATAAACCTGGCATCGTTCCAGTCAATCACATGACCACTGGCAACCGTTCGGGTTTGCCATGCAGGAACGAGGATGAGGGGAGTATTGGCTTCCGAGTCCCATTAGAAGGTGAAAGATAGGGAATTGCTCTCAAGCTACTATTATGGTACAATAAAAAAACAGCAATGGTTATCCAACTGGACTATACATAGAGGTTGTTAAAACAATACAATTGTTGCACAGCTTGTTTTAGTTCAGGAAAGAGCTTGAGTCCTGTAATATTAAGCAATACAATATTAATAGCAAAACAATATTAAGCTATATCAGATGTTCTCTAATTATTGTTTTTAAACTGATGACCCGAGTTACCACTTGGATTTGTATAAAGCTCAGCTGCACAAAATGTTTGGCATCAGATACGGATATCTGCTGAAGAACATACTGAGTAATGTTATCTTAAGTCTTATATGTAATGATGGGGGTAAAAGTTTTGCTATGGGGCCCTGTAACTGCACCTCTGACACATACCCACTTTATCCAAAACTTGTTTCAATGGTGCCAACAAAAAAATAACAGACTGATACATAGCATAACCTAGTGGCCAACAGACAGGCTGCTGTAGTGTACACTGCATATTCCAGTCTCCCATAACACAGAAAAAAGTCCATGAGCTGTCAGTTCCGCAGCAAACAGTGTGCTCTTTAATCAGCTACAGAACAAATATATTTCTAGTCACAAGGCATCAATCTCATCACTTTTTTTTTTTTTTATTGGCAGCAGGGTTATGCCACATACCTGTCTACCGGTGATACAATTATCAGCTAGGGGTGCTCTTAAGGTGTCCAGGCCAACACAAGAAGAGATAAAGTTTTTAAAGCAGGGCTGCAATGGATCAATCCTGCAGGACGTTAGGCAAGTATTCATCTTTATTTATAATCATTGATAAGCTATGCTCTCCTGAAACAGGTCAGAGAAGAACACAAGTGGCTCTAGTCTTGTTCGGTCTTTACAAAAAACATTAGGGCCGATAAGGCACTGGTTGTTTTTCCCTTTTTTCTTCTCAGTGCAACGCAGAATCCCTTTTAGCTGTGCAAATTATTCAAACATTTGCACAGCTAAAAATGGTGCCAATGTGCACCGATGTAGAAAATCAGATACATTTTTTTCTTGCAAAAAAAAAAGAGAAAAAAAAAATTTCTCTGTGCCAAATCAGCCATATAGTGCTGCAGAAGAGTAGTAATAGGATGAGTTCATATATAGCTAAATTAATCTGAAAAGTATGTTTCTATGAAGAAGTATTTCTTCTTAAAAGAGGACCAGAAACCAAGATTTTTCACCTCAGGATCACTCAGCTGGAATGATTTGGGATGCCTCCCATTTGTGAAATCTCTGGGGCCTACTTGCTTACATAGATCCAAGCTCCTATGGCAAATTTGCGGGCTCCAGTCTGATCAGAACCCATGGCCGGCAAAAAGTTCTGATTGGAGGGACTTCCAGGTAACGCTGGCTGCTCCCCGCTCACATTTTCCCATACAGTTATGCTGGCAGGACTGTGCACATCATATTAAGGAGTAGTAGTTATGTTGCCCAAGGCCCCTTCATGCACCGTGGGAGCTATTCTGAAGGAGAGTGTGCGGTTTGATCGAGAAGCGCTGCAGAATATGTCGGTGCCATATTAATAAAAATGATTTATTTATTATGGGGATCACACAAAGAAGCAAGATATAACCTGGCCCTGGAGTCTTGTGGACTCTAGAGTATGGTTACTAGGTTTTAAAGTGGACCAAAACCCAGGATTTTCAACATCCTAGGTTTTGGTCCTCCCCTCCCAATCAGCACATGCACGGCTCCAGGCCAATCAGTTCTGAATGCCCTGCATATTAATGCAAGGCATTCAGCTCAGTTAAGAATAGAGTGTTGCCATTTGCGACATGCTCCTTACCCCATACTATCTAAAAGGGCGGGGATGTGGCCTCTGTGGAGCGATTGCAGGTTCAGTCGCATACTTGATTGGCCAGCCATGGAGTCTTAGACTCCAGGCCTGGCAAAATTTGTGGTTGTTACTCTTTAAGTCCAGTTCAAGAAGCCAGCAAAAATATATATTTTCCTAGTAAATAAGAATCTGCTGAATAAGAGAATTCAGCCCTTAAAGCAGAAAAAACCCACCAGCAGTAGGCCTGGAATCAAAGCCAACTTCAGCATCAGCAGCTACAAGGTGAGCATTACAATAAGCGTAGGTGGCATTTCTGCTGTCTCTTGTGATCCTGGTATTTACTGCCAAGTTTTAACAAGTGCTGGCACATTATTTACCAAACAAATGGGGGGGGGGGGGGCTTAGCTGCCATAAACTGAGCTTTTTTATGCCTTGCCCTGAGCAGTTTCCTTTTATGAGTGGGCTGTCAGATTGGTTGCCCAAAGTTTCCAGCAGAAAAGTGGCACAACTGCTTAGGTCAGGGGTACAAGGCTAAAAATCCGAATGGCCAAGAAAAGACAGTGGTCATCACTGGCAGCACATATATACAGTATCCCTCAGAACAGCTCTGCTTGATTAGTAGAAGTACAGGGCAGGTAAATAGAGGTGCCTGTGATCATCTGATGGTTTGGCATCACACACGTTGCCATTTGGAGCCCCCTATCCACAAGGTCCAAGCTGGTAATACCGGGGGTACCAGGTGACCAGGTGACACTGCAGAGGTCAGATCTCTCCCTGGCATGAGGTAGAGTCACAGCAAAGGGAGGCCTCTGCACTCGGGCTGGGAACAGCCTCCATAGTGAATATAGGACGATGAGGAGCTGGCACAACAGCCAGCAGATCGCTGATATGGGGATGCTCTAGCACACAGCATTGATGGGTGGGGATGAGGGGGCCACTCACCTGGCGGCACAGTGCAGAATGGCGGTAATGGAGATACAGGGCCCGCGCACCTCCCTCCCCAGCTCTGTCACTCAGGGCTCCCGAGGTGAGTGTGGAGCTCTCGGCCTCTTCCCTACCCGGCTCCGGTGCCCGGCCCCTCCTCTCCACGTCCAGCTCAACGTGGCAAGACAGGCCCCGCCCCTGCCGCTCTTCATACCCCTGCACGACACGCGCCCCCTCCTATTTAGTCACACAAATTGTCGGTGTGTTGTTTTTATAATACACGAGTGTGCGTATGTATAGGGAACGGTTTATGTCACTGTACGGTTATACGGCAGTTCTATTCACGGCAGTCAGTGGGAGGAGTTCGTTTTCCCAGACCTAAATATGGCGCACCGTAGCAACAGCCAGCCCACGTTTCCGCTTCCGCGTTCGTATTTCCTGTAGGAGCGGAAAGCACGTGACCTGCTGACGCGACTCGAGTATAGAGTGCCGCGTGTTGAGGCGGAGCGGTCATTTGAGCAGAGCGCGTGGCTGGAGCGGGTGAGTGATTGTTGTCTGCGGCATAATACAAGCACCTGCCTTTCAATGTGTGTCTATATATAATGGAACGGTGTAAGTCTACCTCTGTATAGGAAGTTGTAAGGGCAGCAACTACTTGTACAGCGTCCTTGCTTCCTCCACTGGCCCTCGTTCTGAGCCAGTTTTTACACCCCGAAGGGCGCCAAAACCCTTTTTAGCCTCCATAGAGCCTAAAAGTCTGTGCGTGATTCACTGCTATCCCGACAGCGATACCCTTTCAGCGTGAAATACTCCTGGGGTTCATAATATAGACCAGGGATTCCCTGCTCTGTGCACATAATGTGCAGGGTGGTGGGACCAATTTTCCCCTTTACATTGGAGTCACATGGTCTGCAGCCCACTGGTTTCACTGTGGTTGGCGCTGAGCATCCCTGCCGCTCCTCATTGGTGGCAGGGTGGTGCATTCCCTGACAATTTGTCCTGTCTGATCGGATGCCAAGTGTACTGTTGGCATCCGATCAGCATTGACATTGGATTGCTTGATAGTATAAAGCCTAGAAGTTACCAGTTAGTGGATTTATTTTAAGTACACCAAAAAGGCAATTATTAGAGCCCCCATTTTTCTTCACCTGTAACCTGTGATTAAGCTTGCAGTCTAAAAACAAATCTGTTCCATTATCCTTGAACTGCAGCCAGGTTTTACAGCTAGCTTTCATTAAAGCAGACCAAGAGTGAAAATATACCGTAACTCAGTGCCCTTCACCTACTGCAGGAAGGCATCATGGATTAGGATGCACTGCAGGGTTAGGTGTTGCCTACCCCAAGAGCTGCTGAGTTTTGGGTTCCATTGGATTCTTCAGATGCACTCTAGCAGCAACATGCATATTTGAAGGCCATGGGGAAACAGAGTATGGTGGCAGAGCAAACCGGATAGGTATCTTGATTTGGGATGTCCCCTTGGAGTTCATCAAGATTTAAAGTATTATACTTTAGTCTGGCAACACTGCGGTTTTTATTGCTGTAACACCAGTAATTGTCAGTTGGACTTCTATTTCTGCAGTCACTGAGTTGCACTATTGTGTTCTGCTCAATATTGGTGGTTAATGGCCAACATGCTCATGCAGGCATTGGTCATGAACCAGCTGAAAATCTAGTCCCCTCCTAAGTGCATTAATGGTATGTTTGTTACCAAACGCTGTTTTCAATCTAAACATCTTAGTCATCCAATGATTAAAACTCAACACTGCTGTTCACATCATGACTGCTGTGATTAATATGTTTATTATGAGGATGTTGAGAACTTGTCTGTCTGTGTGTAACGTTTTTCTTAAAAATCTAAAGCTAATGTCTTAACAGCTGAACCCATTTTACCTGACTCCATGTGTTTGAGATTTGGAAGAATGCAGGGTGAACTTCATAAGCCCCCATGATGTGACAGGTGGGTGACAAATATGCAAGCATTTTCTAGGTTTATTGATCTATCCAGTGATGATAGCCTTTAACTGCTGTTCACATTATGAATTACTAGTGATTAGCATAGAATTGGCTGAGGACAGAATGTTTTTAAAGTATTTATCTTGTCTACTGCTGTTGCTATATATGAAGTACTGGAATGATGTATCTACCTGTGTTTTAGAGGAAAATTTGGCTACATATTTGGAGGTGCTTAAAGCTGGGGAAAAAACAGATTTTTACTAACCTGTGCTTTGTTCTGTGCCCCGGGGCATCCTGATTGAGATGCTCCACCATGTGAAACCTCCCAGATGACCCTGTAAAACTCGCCTCTTCCCAGTCCTATTGTGCATGCCCAGAATCTTGTCTAATCAGAGCTGTTTGCTGTACATAATGTTCAGAAAATGCTTGTTTGTGTCAAAGGAGGCCCCAACAGTGCGCACGCTCCCTCTAAATGGCAAAGATGTGGGGGCCAGTAAGCAGGTGAATTATGGTGCCCCATGGGCATCCTATATCGGGATGCCCCAGTGTGAGGGTCAGCAGATGGCCCTCAATTCTTTTAGATTCCAGTGCCAGCCACGGTGGGTTTTATTCCACTTTGAGATGATTCTACTTCCATGTTGCAATATGTGTGCATTTTTGTTCCTAAAATCTAAGTATGTGTGAAAAGAAAAGGAAAGTTTTACCTGAATTTTATCTGACAGGTCTAATTATCTTTCCAAGGAGATGCTGTTAAATGGATTCTATATCTGGAAGATGATTAACATGCTGAGAGCAGTTAAATGGTAAGGGAACTGTTTCTGGCATATAACTCCCATCATCCAATGATTATTTTACCTGGACTGTGATGAGCTTGCCTTCTGATGCTCAGCAAGTGTTGAAAATTAGAGGCTGTTTCTGAGTGGTTCCGGTCTATCCAGTTTTTTTTTTTTTTTTTTTTTTTTTGCGCTGTCCTTTTTATATGCATATCTTTTATGGGGCAGCATCCTTCACTTGTGCAGACATATCTATTCAAGCTCTTAGCGGGGGTATGCTGATCTGCTTTGGCAGCTCCTGGAATCCTGAGTGGGGAGATCGTTGGCAGTGGGGAATAGGTATGTTATGTGCCAGGGGACAATTAGACTAGAGCGCCTGCATACCTGTGCGCAGAGGGAAGAAATCGGCAACTGCGCCCCAAAGCGAGGGTTAGTAACTTTTTAGACTTTAGGATTGTGGAACGCCATCAGTTTTAAATTTAGTTGTAATGGAGAGGCTGAATCCCTTTCCATGGTTTTATAAGATGTGCTACTTTTAAATGTAATCCTTACAGCAGCCAAATACATGTTTGAGGAAAAGTAATTGATCTAATTGCTTGTTTCCATTTTTATATTTAGATTATCAGGAAAGCATGCTGGTGATCGTTTGCTAAGGCTCCTCCTATAACTGGTATGTTTTCTGTACATACATTTTTCAAATTAAAGGCCCACTCCAGCCCCTTCTACAAACAAAAATAACCCCTGCCCCATCTAAATAGCGATAATGCTAATGTAATGACACTCCCCTTCTCCCCAAATCAAGCCCCCGAAGCTTGGCAGCATTGAATGCCCCCTGCCATCTTTCCGAACGGTCACTGGGAGCAGCTGCACTCTGCGTTGTGCACGCTCCCGTGGACAGCCAGGACTTCTGAAAAGATGGTGGCAGGTGCTATTTGGAGGGAACAGGGCAAGAGTTTTGTCTTATTTGCAAGAAGGGGCTGGAGTGACTTAATATTTTACATTTGTTCATAGTGGCTCAGTTACAAACTTTGTGTCCAATGATTAAAACCATTCTGCTGTTCACATCATGATAAACATGATTACAACTTCATAAGATGAGGACACTGTGTATATATAGACCCTGCTTTTCCAAGTTTACTGGCTCTCTAACTTTTTTTGTTTTTTTTTATTAGTGCTTTAGCATGTTCATTATAGGGTTAAAATCCTATTTAATATTTGCAAATCTTAACTTATGTTTGTGTGATAGTGGAATATACCTATAGGACAGCATTTGAAGGAAACTTTTTGTTGCCAAATTATCATTTAAAAAAGGGGGGTTGGTGAAACCAAACCATGTACACTTTCTCAGATTCCTCCTGGTCAGACTAGCTACATCTCCCAGTTTCTGAAAGTTGTTAGTGTGCTGCCAGGAGCACACCTGGCTCAGTCAGTTATGGATGGAGCCTGCCAGGCATTGTCCCCAGTATACCCCTTCATTGCAGTGACCAAAGCTGGTTGTGCTCCTGCCTGTGAATTAAATGGGGAAAGAGCCATGAATGCCTGAGGATGCTGGAGTGCTGTTGGTTGTGCACACAGTTTGGGATGCCCCAGGGAGATGTTTTGTTCCACTTTAATACTGCCAGATCATGTCTTTAGCTGTTAATGGTGGGCCGCCCAAATGGTGCTGTGGTAAAACTTTGTGAAAGTCACAAGATTGCTGGTCCTTTAATTAAAAGCAACAGTGACAGCCGTGATTTACAGGTTTTTTTATTTTAGAAAAGAAAAAATGACAAGCTGCTATCCATCTTGATTTCTATGTGAAATGTCCCTGAATTTAGACTGTTTGCTTGTGTTTGGACTCTCAAAATGGCAGCTACTGTATATACCATGACCTGCTGATGGGCCTCAGTGATATGATCTGCTGCAGGTCCCCCCAAACATGTTTTAACTAGTGTCTCAATATATATATATATTTTTTTTTTTTTTACCCCACAGTGATACTCTGACAATACATTGATGGGACGAGGAAAGAAATGGGAGCACTAAGTCAATACTTGATTACTTTTCTACAAGGATACAGAACACAGAACTCTTGATTTGCTAATTTTGCATTCCAATAATATGCTTTTGTCAAGGTGTTGTGGATATTGTGCACCTGTTTGTTTTTTCTGTCTAAGCAAAAATGGAAACTAGTATTTTCTATAATAAAGGAATGTTTAGTTGTTTTTCCAAAATGCAATTCTAAATGTGTGAATTGTTTGAAAGGAGGAGGGCTAACGCAGGGGCAACCTAGACTTAAGTGAAACAAATCCTGGATACTGGGGCAGTAGCTGCCAATGCAGAAATCACTTTGACCGGAAGCAGGGTGGATTTGATTTAAATCACTAGTCAGTAAGGCTTGATTTAAATCAAAGTTTCTACCTAAACTAGTTCTTGCTATTTTAACATGCAAGTAGATGAAGATTTTTAGAATCACTTTTTATATTACTTTTTTTCTCCCCAGTTTAATGGGTTAATCATTCATATTTGGACACCACTGTTCTGTTGTACTTAGGAAGGAGAAAAATAATCCTGACCTTAACAATTTAAATAGATTTATTCAACTGAAACAATAACATTACAGCATAAGTTATTTGCTTAAACAAACATCCATGTTTTGTTAACTAATTTGGTTAAACAAAATATATATATTTTAAGAAACTTAGACTGTCAGCCCAGCGGACACATGAAAAGCTTAAAATACTACTGCCCCTGCTGTCCTCTGTAGCTCACTAGTCATAGGTTTGTAGAACAATAGGATTAAGGTCTTTTTCTCAACTCTGTTCATGTTGTAACATTTTTGCTGTGAAGAAGAGGCTGGGACCTCTGCGGAGTCAAATTCAGTTTTGAGAACTGTGTAAGTAAAGCGAGCGTCTGTGATAATATAGGAGAGAAACTGCCCACTAATCCTACAGAAACCTCTGGAAGAGCATGGCATTGTGAATGTTACACATATACAGCCTTTATTCTACTGAGTTAAACAACTCGGCTTTATCTCATGATGGAAGAACCTTTGGATGGTAAAATATTTTCCTCAAAAAAATCCGATTTAAATCAAAATTTTTTTTTTTTTTTTTTTTTTAACATTGATTTTTATCCACCCTGACCGGAAGCTCAGATCAGGTCCCAACTGCAGCACATTCCTACTGTCTTAGGAATTGCTGGCACCTTGATTTAACACTTTCAGAGCCAGTGGAAATGAGCTGGGCTGGTCGGCAGAGCTTGTTGGCCAAAGTGGCTTCTATGTGCCCAGGTGCTGCCTTTAGCTGTGAAACAAAATAACTTAAAAACCTTAAAGGTGATGAGTTTCTTTTGCAGCAATCTGGATAGTTTGGTGTTTTGTTATTCAGATAAGCTTAATTTCGGTTTGGTCCAGTTTAATGCAAAGCAATATGGCCTCCGCAGAGTATGGCAATTGTAGTGAAAGTAGCTGCATATCGTGTGTGATGCAGCCACTTCTCAATTTTCATTAGTGGGACATATTTGGGAGGCCAGCAGCTGCCTCTCAGAAACCAGGGCTGGCACTAATGGCTTTTTTTTGACAGTCACCATTTATTTATTTTATCCATATGTGCATTAAATAACTAGTTTAATTGTATAAAAATGCCCCCTGATACTCACAGGCTTGAAAGGATTTGCCCAGGCTGACTCTCTAACACAGAACCAAGGACAACAAATACAAGCCATTGGCAAGTTACAGACTGACGGGGGGTAAATTGTGTTTAGGGAGCTGTGGCGTCAGCTGGACTCAAAAATACAGTTCTGTGAGTACACACCTGTAGAATTGTTTTTACTGTGCACAGCCTGTTTCATGACAATCATTACTTCTAGGTATTCCACCACAAGGTGGCGCAGTTGACTGCAGAAGGTTTATAGCTCCTCCCACCCATATAAAAAGCCAGGAATCATCAATCGATCCCCAGTGTTGAAAAGCATTTATACAAGAAGCCGGGAGAACAAACGTGATAAAAAATACACAGCCTTGCAAAATAACCATTTGAACAAATCACCATAAAGAGGCAACCAAGAATAACTATAACAAGGGAGGGATGAAACAGGCTGTGCTGTACACAGTAAAAACCTACAGGTGAGTACTCACAGAATTGTATTTTTCCAAGTGTACTGCACGGCCTGTTTCATGACAATCATTACTTCTGGGACATCCAATAGCGGTGTCCGTAAGTAGGGTGGGATCCCCAATGAGTAACGGCAGGCAGTTCAAACCACTACCACCTGAAGCGCTTTGCGGCCAAAAGCAGCATCAGCTGAGGCCTTAACATCAACCTTGTAAAACATGGAAAAAGTATGAACAGAAGACCAAGTAGCAGCCTTACAAACTTGAGGCCTGGTGCTGAAAGGCCCAAGAGCTCTAGTAGAATGAGCAGTAACACGGAAGGGAGGTTCCTTCCCTTTAGCAGAATAAGCTTGCACCACCACCTGACGGATCTACTTACTGATAGTAGACTCAGCTGGAGGCAAACCCTTCCTAGGTTCCGCAGGAAGAACAAACAAAGCATCAGATTTCCTAAAACTCTGTGGCAACCAAATAAAATTTGAGTGCTCTAACCACATCCAGAGAATGAAGGGTCCGTTCCTTAGAATTAGGAGTAGGACACAAGGACGGTAAGACAATGTCCTGATTGAGATGAAAAGCAGACACAACCTTGGGAAAGAAATTCAGCTTAAGTCGGAACACTACCTTATCCTGATGCCGCTCAAAATGAGGTTTCATGGAAAGCACTGCCAGCTCAGAAACTCGACTCACATTAACCCTTTAAGTGCCAGCCTACCTGGAGTTTTTGTCACTCTGTTGCCAGACTATTTTGCACTCCCCATGTTCAAATGTGATTTTTGAAGGATTTCCCAGGAAAATTATATATTGTTTTTTTCAGTCTGAGCTTTAACATGAAATGTCTTGTTAGTCATTTTTTTAGGTGTATTCTCAATATTTTTTGGCGAAATATGTGCAAAAAAATAAAAAACATTTTTTACAATTTGTAGTGTTTTTGTAATAAAAAATGTAAGTTTGCCAATAAAATCTTATTGCGTGTGAAACCCCAATTTCTCACAGTTACAGCGGTACCACATATGTATAGGTAGACACCTTTTCCTGCTCAGGAGACTCCCCCAAACTGAAACAGAGCTTTAGGGGATTTTCAGAAAAAATACAACTGTGATATGCGCTATGCGCACCTTGCAGTTTTTCCAGAAAAACAACCCTTTACATTTGAAATACCCCCCACAAACTATATATTCTCTGGAAGCACACACCTCAGGCTTTCTATTTGTACCAGGCTTGTTGATGTGGCCACAGTTTTCTAGAAGTAATCCCTCAATGTATTCTTTGGTTGCAAAGAGTTTCCCTAAAAAAAGGATAAAAAAGCAGAATCAAAGCCACATTTTCCTAAAAAAAAACTATATACAAACAAGAAAAAACAAGTATACTCTGAAAAAGCAACATACCCCGAACAGAACGATACCCAACATGCATAGGTTCTGTCAAGGGAAGAGTTGCCAAACACCCCAAAGTAAAGCATGAGCATAACGGTAATTTTTCTTGAAAATTTCAGCTCTGCAGACAAAGTGCGCACCTTGCGATTTTTCAACCAAAACAACCCTTTACATTTGGAATATCCCCCATAAACCATATATTCCCTGAAAGTACACATGTTAAGCTTTCTAAGCGTACCCAGCTTGTTGTAGTGGGCTCATCTTTCTGGAATTAATCCCTCAAAGAACTCTTTGGTTGCGCAGTTTCCCTAAAAAATGTATAAAAAAGCAGAATAAAAAACACCTTTTCCTAAAATATAAATATGCAAACCAGAAAAAAACAAGCTAAGTCTGAAAGCGCAAGGTCTCCCGAACAGACCATTACCCAACATGCAGAGGTACTATTAACCCTTTTAATTGCCAGCCTACTTGAGATTTTGTCACCCTCTGTTGACAGGTCATTTTTCCCCATTTTGCGCCATGTTTTCGCCATTTTTGCTGTAATTTTCAGGAAAATATTTATATTTTTTTGCAGCAGAGTTTAGGCTTTAACATGAAATGTCTTGTTTGTAAATTTTATTTTGTTTTTTACAATATTATTAAATAAAAAATAAAAATAAATAAAAACATTTTTAGAAAATTGCCTCCTTTATTTTAAATAAAAAATGTATATTCTAAGTATGTCACACACCCCAGTTCAGTCATTGATTATTACACTTGGGTATTACCTACCGCTAGGTGGCAGTGTTGCAGAGAATCTCCAAAAAAGCAACAGGCCCCTCCCGGTCTATACATACCTGGTACCTCCCAATAATCTCCCAGTGTTATTCTCTGCAAGGTGGCGACAAGACAGAAGAAAGAAGTCTCCTGCTTGCAGGTAGCTGGGGTATCACCCCGCCCCCCCCCTTACGATCTATTTCTGCCCAGCTTCTTTTGGTTTTCTCCCCCTGTATAACTGGCAGCCTCCCAGCTTGGGCTGTAGGCTGGGCAAGGGTAGATGGCACCTTGAGTGCCTAGGAGATTAGCTCCTCCGTTCGACCCCATATCATGGGGCATAACGGGATTCCGGAGTGGTGATCCAGACGTGGGATGCCCATAATTACATAGCAGTTAGGTACTGGCTCATCAAGCGAGCCTGTCACTTCTGCACATAAGGTATGCCCTTTCCTCCCAGCTTACTGGCCCTTTAGTGTGGCTGTGTGTTGTGTAGTGTGGGTGCTGGGACGGGTGGCAGGGGCTGCTATACTTTAATTCATTCTTGGCTGGGCCTCTGCTTTTATTGCGGGCGGGCCGTCGTTTGTGTGACTCCCTGGTGTCATGGTGCGCCGTTGGCGCGGTTCCCCTGTCAACTCGTTTCGGTGGGCGGGGCCGGGCGGCGCTCGCTGCGGCGTGTCTCCGGGTGCTCGTGGGGGACCGGGCGGTTGCTCCGCCGGTCCGGTCATGGGGGAAGCGGGCGCCATCTTTTTTTCGGCGCCCGTGGCTCTGCAGCACAGTGGGGGGCGGGTCCGCGTCTTGCGCGGCCCGCTCCGTGACGGCAGCACCGCCGCGTTTATTATTATAATTTTTTTGCACTCATATTTTAACTGTATTAGTACTTTTGGCTGTTCTCTCTCTCTATCCCCCATCCCCTCCCCCTCGCCCCGATCCCGCTGTTTGGGTGACTGTTTATCCAGCAGCCTAGGGCTAAATATGGTTTAAGGGGGGGGGAGACGGCCTTATTGTTTATAAGCACTGTATTTTGACATGTGTGCTGTTGTGCTGAAATGATTGTTCTTGTTTTGTTTTTCAGATCCTGGGACCCCCATCTTTCAGGGCTCTCCCGGTCTTATATACCTGGCTAGTGGGGGTTGTTTCTAGGCCATTGTTCCATTTATTGGGTTATTTTTTATGCTAAATTCCCATGGTCAGGATTTAAAAAAAAAAAAAAATTATATAGATATTAAAGGGGCATCCCGGGTCGCTTACTGCGTAAATCCCTGGGTTCTGCGAATACCATAAATTTCACCATATGGAGGCTGCCAAAGATACCGGAAACGGTCCTTTGGGACAATCCAAGGTGTGTGGGGGTTGTGGGGCTCCGCTCCAGGGGGATGATGTCATTTTATGTATTCCATGTGCACAGCGGAACATTGAGCGGCAGTCCAGCACTCCGGTGCCTAGTACTTCATCGGCCGCGCCATCTCCCTCTCCCCCTCGCTTGTTCCGGACCGCGTGTGACGTTGTCATGGGTGGGGATTCGCAATCTGAGGTATGCGCCCGTTTGGCCAGCCTTGAGAAAATGTTTTCCGCAGTGGTCGCTCAGAAGGCTCCAGCTAAGCGGAAGCATCTGTCTCCGCCGGATTCAGATGAGGAAGTTATTGGGGACCTGGATTGGTCAGATCGTCCCCTTGAAGAGGGTGAGCTCATTGAGGAAGAGGATTCCGAGGTTCAGCAGTTGTTGGGTGCTGGGTGCTGAGGGGGAGCAGGCTGAAGGCCCCCCTCCCGATACGTCTACTATTCTGGCTCAAATGTTTGAGGTTTTGGATTTGGATCCTCCGGAAGTTGCTCCTAGGCCTAAGGGTCAGCTTTTTGGGGTGTCCAAGCAGCGCTTGGAGTTTCCCAGTCAACAGAAGAGATTGTACTTAAGCAATGGGAGCAACCTAGCTGGGATAGAAAGTATCCTTTTCCGGCGGACTTGATGAAGCGTTGGTCTGTTCCTCCTGAGGTAGATACTCCGGTCTTGGGACTGTCCAACACGGCGGTTGTACATTCTCCTGACACGACTTCTCTCAGGGACGGCGAGGATCGCCGGATTGATCAGCTGGCCCGCCATGGTTTTGTATGTGCGGGTTCGGTGTTGGGGCCTGTTTGTGCTTTGGCTCTTTTGACATTGGCGGTTAGGTCTATTGTCAGGGACTTATGTGTGGATCTTGAGCCTACCAGTGATGAGTCTCTCGCTCTTAAGCGCTGTGATTCCTTCTTGTCATTTATTCTGGCCGCTCAGGAGGATGCCATGTTGATGTGTGGCAGGGCTACTGCCCTGCTGGTAGCTATCCGTCGTTGTGTGTGGTTGAGACAGTGGACGGCTGATTTTAATTCTAAAAGATCGCTCACGGCTCTTCCCTTTTTGGGTTTGAGGCTTTTTGGTGAGAGGCTGGATTCTGTTGCCAAGGGAGGTAAGTTACCTCAGCGCAAGAAATTTCGCCGTTCCTTTCGGGGGATGGCCCCCTTCAATCCGTCCTTTCGGGGAGCCAGAGCCGGCAGGGGTGCGGGCTTCTCGGCCTCCAGGGGCGCCAGTTGGAAAAGGGGTAAAGGCCGTGGCCGCCCCGTTCACGTCTGGGGCGCCGAGCCCGCTCAGCAATTAGGGGGCGCCCTCACCCGTACGGGTGGGGGGACGGTTGCGACTCTTCTCCCGGGTATGGGACCAGGAGGTCTCGGACAGGTGGATCCGGGAGGTGGTGTCGGCCGGTTACAAGTTGGAGTTCGAGTCCCGTCCTCCTCCAAGGTTCTTCAGGTCTCGGGTATCTTCGGAACCTTTGGCCGCACAGGGGCTCCTGGCGGCGGTAAGGAATCTTCTGGAATTAGCAGTCGTCTGCCCGGTTCCTCCTTCGGAGGTAGGGCGCGGGTATTATTCCAATCTCTTCACTGTCCCCAAAAAGGACGGGTCCTTCCGTCCGATTCTGGATTTGAAGTTTCTCAACAGATTTATTCGTCCCCGGAAGTTCCGCATGGAAACCCTGCGCTCTGCGATCGGTTCGCTTCGGCAGGGGGACTTTATGACGTCCATAGACATCAAGGATGCGTACCTTCACATTCCGATCTTCCCAGCTCATCAGAGGTTCCTTCGTTTTGTGGTGGAGGATCAGCATTTTCAGTTTGTGGCTCTTCCATTCGGCCTCACCTCTGCTCCGAGAGTGTTCACCAAGGTGTTGGCGGGGGTGATGGCCCTGCTTAGAGCTCAGGGGATTCGCATTGTGCCTTACCTGGACGATCTTCTGATCATGGCGCCTTCCTTCAGTCCAGCAGAGGGGGACACCAGCATGGTGGTGTCTATGCTGGAGAGGTTCGGCTGGGTGATCAATTACCCCAAGTCCTCTCTGGTTCCGGCCAGGGTGGTGACCTTTCTGGGGATGTCGTTGGACTCCTGCCAGCACAGAGTGTTTCTCCCTCAGGCCAAGGTTCTGTTGATTCAGGAATTGGCTCAGCTTCTTCTCTCCCATCCTCGCCCGTCCATTCGGCTAGGGATGAGACTGGTGGGGTTGATGGTGGCCTCGTTCGAGGCAGTTCCCTTTGCGCAGTTTCATACGAGGACGCTTCAGCTTCATCTTTTGGCGTCTTGGGACCGGCGTCCGAGGTCGTTGGATCGGCCCTTCCGGATGTCCCCTCGGGTTCGGCAGTCCCTTCTGTGGTGGTTGGCCTCGGACAACCTTCTGAAGGGCAGGTCGTTTCTGACCCCGCTTTGGGAAACTGTCACCACGGATGCCAGGATGGGGAGGTTTCTGGAAGGATCTTCAGTTTCAGGGGCAGTGGGACCCTCAGGAGGCCCACTTGCCCATCAATGTTCTGTTGCGAGCCATCAGGTTGGTTCTGTCTCGCTTGACGCATCAGTTACAGGGCCTGCCGGTTCAGGTTCGATCGGACAATCAGACGGCGGTTGCTTACATCAATCACCAAGGAGGGACTCGCAGTCTGGGTGCCCACAGGGAGGTGTCTCTGATTCTAGTTTGGGCAGAGACTCATGTCCCTTGCATCTCGGCAGTTTACATTCCAGGAGTGGAAAACACAGAGGCGGACTTTCTGAGCCGGTGTGCGTCCCGCCGGGGGGAATGGTCTCTCCATCCCCAGGTGTTTTGGTCGCCTTGTCTCCGATGGGGGACGCCGGAGGTGGATCTGTTTGCCTCTCGTCACAATCACAAGCTTCCGACATTCGTGTCACTGTCCCGGGATCCTCTGGCTCTGGCAGTGGATGCCATGGCCCTGAGCTGGAGGGACCTGGGGTTTCTTTATCTGTTTCCTCCGATTCCCATGCTAGGCAGGGTGCTGCGAAAGTTGGTTCTGGAAGGAGTTCCCGCCATCCTCGTGGCTCCAAGGTGGCCAAGGCGGGTGTGGTTCGCAGACATCGTCCGTCTGGCAGTGGATCAGTTCGATCTGCCTCTTCGACCGGATCTTCTCACTCAGGGCCAACTGTGTTACCCCAGTGTACAAACGCTGGCTTTGACTGCTTGGCTGCTGAAACCTCCATCTTAAAGGAGGAGGGTCTTTCGGATTCGGTCATTCGGACTCTTATTGGTGCCAGGAAGAGATCTTCTTCTTCCATCTATTATAGGTCTTGGAGATCTTATATTGATTGGTGTGAGGCTAGGTCTTTGCCTTGCCGGGTCTTTTCTATTTCTAGGATTTTGGAATTTCTTCAATCAGGGCTGGACTCCGGTCTTCAGCTGAGTACTTTGAAGGAGCAGGTTTCTGCTTTGTCTATCTTTTTTTCAGAGGTCTTTTGCTAGCCATTCTTTGGTCAAGACTTTTTTCCAGGGGGTTTCGCATCTGCGGCCTCCTAGGGAGCCGTTGCTCCCTGTTTGGGATTTGAATTTGGTTCTCTCTGCTCTTCAGGCTCCTCCTTTTGAGCCTTTGCGGGATATTGCTCTGTCCACTTTGACTCAGAAGGTTGCCTTTCTGGTGGCCACTTCGGTTCGGCGTGTTTCGGAGTTGGCAGCCTTGTCGATTCAGGCTCCTTATTTTGAGGAACATCAGGACAAAGTGGTTTTTCGCTTCAAGTCAGACTTTCTTCCTAAAGTGGTCTCTGCTTTTCATCTTAACCAGGACATTGTTCTTCCTTCTTTGTGTCCTAAGCCTAAGAATGTCAAGGAGAGTGCTTTGCACTGCTTGGATGTTGTACGTTGTGTCAGGTACTATCTACGTGCTACGTCTTCTTTTCGTAAGACTGATGCCTTTTTCGTTGTGCCCTGTGGGCCTAGGAAGGGTTTGGCTCCGGCTAAGTCTTCCATTAGCAAATGGATTCGTCAGGCGATTGTTGGAGCCTATTCGGCCAAGGGGAAGGACCCTTTTCGTGTTACTGCTCATTCTACTCGCGCGGTTGGAGCGTCCTGGGCTTTTCAGCACCAGGCTTCTGTTGAACAAGTTTGTAAGGCTGCGACTTGGTCTTCAGTTCATACTTTTTCTAAGTTTTATAAGGTTGATGTGCGGGCCTCAGCGGATGCTGTTTTTGGCCGCAAGGTTCTGCAGGCTGCGGTGGTTTGAGTTTTCTGCATTATTGCCTGGTTTGGATACCCGCCCTTTTTTCTGGACACTGCTGTTGGATGTCCCAAGTGTAATAATCAATGACTGAAGTGGGGTGTGTGACATACTTAGAATAATACCATTTTGTGAATACTCACCTGTAAAATGGGTATTATAAGTATGTCACACACCCCACTTCACCCGCCCTTTTTGGTATCCTGGCTCGTTATATGGTGAAGTTTTGTTCTTTACGTTTGAGGGTTACATTTGTTTGTTCCTGGTACCTTGTCTTACTGCTGTTTTAATACTGGGAGATTATTGGCAGGTACCAGGTATGTATAGACCGGGAGGGGCCTGTTGCTTTTTTGGAGATTCTCTGCAACACTGCCACCTAGCGGTAGGTAATACCCATGTGTAATAATCAATGACTGAAGTGGGGTGTGTGACATACTTATAATACCCATTTTACAGGTGAGTATTCACAAAATGGTATTTTTATTAAGGAAAAGCATATTGCATGTGAAAGCCCCATTTCTACCGATTAGAACGGTACCACATATTTATCGGTAGCCCCCCGTTCCTGCCCAGGAGACCCCCCTAACTGAAACAAGTAATCTATAACATTTACAAATAAAATACAACTACCATCCACACTACAAAGGGTTACATCGAGAAAAAAAATGACATGGGGTCCCCCCTCCCTGGGAGGCGGGCCCCATTTTTTTTTGATTTTTAAGGGTTAAAAACCCTTAAAAATCCCCCCAAAAAATGACGTGGGGTCCCCCTTACCCAAAGTAACCAGCCCGGGACCAGCTATGGGGGCTTGTAGGCACAGAGTGGGGGGGCCAGCTTTTGTGGCCCCCCCCACCCTGCAGCCTACGAGCCCACATAGCCTATGTGGGCCCGGGCTCTTCTGCCCCCCCCCCCTGGGCTTTGGGGAGGCAGGTAATGGGGGTGCCGGGGGTTAATGGCAAGTCACCCGCTAGGGCAGGTGACTTGCCACCCCCCCAGCCTTGTGAACTGGTATAAGGGGTCTCATGGACCCCTTACCAGTTCACAAGGGGTTAAATGTTGAAAAAAAACACCACACATTAATAAAAAGTATTTTATTAAAAAAAAAAAAAAAAAAAACTACTTACCTCCGATTGCAAGCTCTTGTCCCTCGCCGCTCTGCTGACAGATGCCGGAGATCGGCATCCAGAGAAGGAGGAGGCAGGAGATCAGAGGATCTCCTGTCACCTCCTTCCAGGGCACCGATCACCGGCATCTGAGAAGGCTGAAGCCGGTGATCGGGGCGGGGATGACGCCATAAGCCCCGCCCCCAAGAGGCGGGCTTAGCATCAAGATGGCGGCCGCCATCGAGGAAGAAAGGGGAGAGAGCCTCTCGGGCTCTCTCCTGAAGATCGGTAAGTCCTGGGGGGGGATCGGAGGCCCCCCAGGTGAAAAGGAGGGACAGCGGGAGCCAGCGCACACACAGGTAAGTGAATGTCTTTTTTTTTTTTTTTTTTTTACAGTTAGCAGCTTCTGCTGCCAAAGCGGGGGGGGGGGGCTATTCCGGGGGCTCTCCTGGAGCCATCCGACCCCCCACGAGGGATCAGATGGCACCAAATTAAAGAGGAGACCCGGCCGGATCCAACAAGGGGTCAGGTGAGTATTTTTTATTTTTTAAACCAGCAGCGGGGAAAGTCAAGCACGTAACATCTACGGGCTTGGCACTTAAGGCCCAGCCAAGCCAGCACGTAGGTGTTACGTGCTTGGCAACAAAAGGGTTAAGCCACCAAAAAGGCTATCTTAAGAGTCAGAATGGACAACGCAGCCTTGTGCATAGGCTCGAATGGAGGACCCTGCAGAGCAGACACCACCAAGTTTAAGTCCCAAACTGGTAGCAGAGGCTTACACGGCGGACGCAAATGAGTAACTCCCTGGAAGAAGGTCTTAAGCCTGTAATTGCCAGAGCTGAAACCTGTCCTTTGAGAGTACTAAGTTGAAGGCCCGAGTCTAGACCATGTTGTAAAACTCCAGAATCCCGACAAGATAGAGACTTGGACTCACACCAAGCAATGTAAGCATGCCAGACCCTATAGTAGATAAAAGACGAGGATTTCTTCCTAGCCTGAATCAAGGTATCGACAACGGAGGCCGGCAAACCTGAAAGGGTACCTGACAAATGATTCCGGGCGCCAGAAGACGTTGAACAGCCAGACGCAGTCCCTGAGACGACACAGGGTTTAGAGATATCCGGGATCGACG
The DNA here is from genome assembly GCA_027917425.1 of Gastrophryne carolinensis. NCBI lineage: Eukaryota > Metazoa > Chordata > Amphibia > Anura > Microhylidae > Gastrophryne > Gastrophryne carolinensis. Next base: position 250,828,860 of record CM051234.1, on the reverse strand, counting down.
AAATCTTGGGGGGGGGGCAGGCTGCAAACTCTGTCTTGTATCCGGAGGACACCACCTCCTGAATCCACCGGTCCGAGACGCAAAGCCTCCAGACGTGAGCAAAAAGCCGAAGCCGCCCCCCTACCCAGTCGGGTGAGGTCGCCTCCTCATGCCAGAGGGGGTTTGGGCTTGGCCCCCCAGGAGAGGCCGGGGCGACCGCGGGATCTGCCTCGGCCCCAAGAGTCTCTGCGATTACCTAAGTGGGGCCACGACCTCCCCTTGAAGGACGATGATCCCCGAAAGGGCCGAGCCTGTTCCTATGCTGGGGGAGCCTGCCATCCTTGGTCAGACCATCCAGACGCTCGCCAAAAAGACGGAGTCCCGAGAAAAGAAGTCCGGTGAGGGACTCAGCTGCCCACTGACGCAACCAAACTGACCGCGCATAGCCACCAACAGGGCTGAGACCCTACTGCCAAGCCCGATGGCATCATCCATGGCAGTCAGCACAAATGCAAGAAAGTCAGAGCAAAGCAAAAAGGTCTTTATACTCCTCCCTTTTCTTACCAGACCGGGCAGCCTCAGCAAGGCGCCTAACCTTCTTTTTAGTTTAATCTCTTGTTTATTAACATTTTCAAAAGTTAAGACGTTAAACAATACAGGTACATAAGGAAAGGCAATACAGACATGGAATCAATCCGGGTTCCTGCACCCCCCCCCCCGCCTCCAGGCGCAGCTGGGGCACTATCACACCCCAAATCCCCCGCTCCCCGAGCAGCCCCCCCAACCGAACATTTTATAACTTAACTGTACACTGTGTTTGCATCTCGTACCCCTGATGGCGAGAGTCAGAATTTCCAGGGAGGAAGTTAACCAGGCCTCATAAGGCAAGGGTCACCACAAGGGGAAGTATTCTGCGTCGTTTTTGGGCCGCGAGAGGGAGCCGTCTGTGCCGCATCACATCGAACCAAACCCCCGGCCTCATCACCCGAAGCCCAACGTGGGGGCTAAGGGCTCCCCCCCCCCCACCAGCTACCAAGGCAGCAGGGGGACCTGGGGCATACATTTCCCATCAGCGTCCCCACTGCGGGGCCTAGGTCCTGTCCGGAGCGAGACCAGAGGGGGCAGGCCAAAGGCGAGAAGGAGAGGGAACCCATCATGCGGAAAAGGGGTGAATGAGGGAGATGGGAGAAAAGACAAGTGAGGGAGGGGGGCAAGGGAGAAGGGGAAGAGGAGGAGGGAGGGGGAAGAAAATAGGAGGGAGAGGGCAGGGAGGAAGGCCTAAGAGGGGCCTCATGCCACCAGGCCGCCACAGTCCCGTCCATAAGTCGCCTAATCTCCGGCCTACGTCCAACGCCAGAAAGGCCTTTGCCTCGTCTGACTCTGATCCAATTCATCCAAGTTGTCCAGTGCTCCTCGCCTCCCTCTCCACCCTCCGTCATCAACTCCTCCATCCTCAAAATGTGATCCATTTCTGCAAACCATTCCGCTAGGCTTGGCGGAAGAGGGGACTTCCAATGTCTGGGGATAATTGATCGTACAGCTGTCAGGAAGAATTTGAAGACTCTTTTCTTAGCCTTGGCAATGGAGCCTGGAATCAGGGAGAGCATGGATCTTGAGAACCGTATCCCAGAGCTGTCTGGTCGGCGTCCCACACCTCCAACATGCGTCCGATCCCCCCGGCGCATAAGAAGCGATGTCCATCTGTACCATCTGGTGAGAACTTTGTAGTTTTTCTCCTGCGCTGAGCTGGCCCCCGCAAGCTTATGTGTCAACGTAAGGATCTTCTGGGTTTCTTCCCCTGTGATCGTGGTACTCAGGTCCCTTTCCCACCTGGACATGAATTCCAGCTCTGAAGTGTGTCTGGCGGCCACCAATATACCGTAAAAGGCTGATACCACATGTTCCAGTGGCTGCGACTGTGTAAGGCATTGTATTTCTGAGGTGCTCTCCTGAGGAAAGGAACGCTTCGAGCTGCCAATGATGTAACCATGACAGGTGGCCGTCCTCGACCTGCGCCCTTAATTCTGCTAGGGAAGGCAGCCTCCCTCTCACCAAGATGTCACGTAGCCACTTACCTTTTTTTTAATAGCAATGGCCACGATGGCCGCGGCGCAAACCGGCCCCTACAAAAGTGAAGGCATGACAAGCCAGCTGATCCATATGTCGGTCCGCAATATCACGCAGCGTGGTAGTGTCGGGGGGCGGCATGACCGAAGTGTTAGCTAGTCCCAGGACCGGAGCGTCCACCTCAGGAGGGCACGACCAGCGCTTAACCAAGTCTGCCGAAAATGGATACCTCCTATCCAACCCCTTGGGCACCAAGGGTAACCTATTAGGGCATTCCCACTTCTTAAGAACCATATTTGAGAAATGGCCCTGCTCCGGGAACTCCAAAAGAGCTTGCCCTGCTTCTTCGCCGCCTTGGGGGGGGGGGGGGGGGCATGTGTAATGTATCGGAAACAGCCAACAAGAGTCTATCGGTATCACCTGGGAGCCAAGTATCCTCATCAGAGGAGGACCCTAGGTCAATATCGTAACCGCCCTGATGATCCCCAGAGGAGTCCGAGTCACGGAAGAGCTCCCTCTCCTCCGGGCGGCCATACACGTCAGGGCCCTCGTCCTCATCGGCAAAGAGGGACAACGCGGCATCTAGGTGCTGCTTCTTGCTAGAGGCTCAGTGCTGGCCACTCGCAGCGCCAGATCAGATTGCGACCCCCTGCTAGTTTCCCCCTCGCTGGGGGCTAAATGCAAACACGGAGGGGTAGGGTATGCCGTAGGAAGCGCAGGACTGGAAAGAGAAGCGCTCAGCCCAGCCTGATCCGCAATAATACTTTGGGCGCACGGCACACAAACCGCGCCACCACCACTCAAAGGGGAGGCCCTGCACATGACACACAGTCGAGCCTGCCCCGAGGGGCCCCCAAGCTCGCTATCCCCAGAAGCCTCCATATGGTGATTATTAGAGGCACAATAGGCCAACACGGGGTAATGGCTAATAGAAGCCACCCGGGATGCCCCCAAGGGATGCCCACAGATAAGGAAGAGGGAGGAGGGGGGGAGAGTATCAGACCGGGAGAAGCCACAAGCTGCTATCCCCTGAAAAACATAAGCATGAGAATCCATAAGTATCCCGCAGCATATGCCCAAAAGTAAACCCCCACATAGAACTCACGGACCAATAGCAAGCGAGCGCCGTGCTCACGCAGCGACAGTCAGACCACAGGGAAGAGCCCAGCACACGTCTAAGATCGCCAACGGCAACACAGGATGGTCCCCAGCAGCACATGAGCACCATTCTTACACAGGCCAGCACAGCAGCAAAATGGCGCCGCCGTACGGAACATCGAGGGGCGGGCCACGGGAGGGTGACGCGATATGCGTTATCCCGCGGTGCGGCCCCCAACGAAGGGCGCGGAAGCGGACCTCACCTCAGAGAAGGCGCCGAGCGCCACGGGAGGGACACACCGTCACAGCACAGTTATAGCTCCTCCCTCTTTTTTTTTGTCTCGTGCTGTCAGCCTGACCACGCCCCCGCCCCCCCCCCCCCCCCCCCCCGATAACGGCCACACCGGGAGAGGGGAAGGAGGGAGAGGCGAGAGGACAAGGCGGGAGGAAGGCAGTAGCGCAACGGACTGGGGGAGGGGGGATGAAAGGAAGGGGGAGAGAAGTGCTAGAGAGCCCGGGACAATAAAAAGCCCCAAAGTAAAACACCACTCACCCCAACACAGTCAGCAGGCTCATTCCCATCCCTCTGTAGGCTCACCAAACGCCTATGGCCGGCTACCCTTCAGTGCATAGGGTCTGCGGCCTGGAGCAAAGCTCACCGAGCACACGACCCAGGTGCTCCCCTACCATCACCCGATCCGTCAGCCGAGGTTGGGATGCAAGAGGGTCCGGAAGCGGGTGGAAATAGGCTTGCAAGGCCGCAGGCTTGGTTGCCCCGCTCGCCTACGAAACATAGAGAGACATCTTCTGGTCTTCGCAGTATGACTGCAGAGAAACACTGTGGGTCTATTGGTGATTCCTGGCATTTTATACGGCCGGGAGGAGACACAAACCTTCTGCAGTCAACTGCGCCACATTGTGGCGGAAAACCCAGAAGTAATGATTGTCATGAAACAGGCCGTGCTGCACACGCGGAAAATACGCGTTTTCTTTACATTATGCATTAAACCAGGCTGCATACTGGCCAATGCTAGCCTTCAGTGTTGGGCATCTTTCTGGCAGACTGCCATAACTGGGTGTCGTAATGTAACATTGATAATTGCACCCTATTGACTTTGCAGTCTGATTTGACTCAAACATCTTTTTATAGGCGTGCCATATTGATTAAATCATGCACAGGTTTTAACATCACAACCTGCCTCCAAACATATCCATGTGCTAATATGCATAACAATTTGCTACATGCTGGCAGTGCATGTGTATCTGGGTATACCCTTTAAGTTGAGGGGACCCTTGTGTAGATATTCAGATGTGGCCACATTACAATTCCCACTGGACGATGCAATCTAATGCCACCCTTACGTATTACAGTACAGCTTTACATTACATGTATACACAGAACAAACTTTTACTGTCTGGAAGTATTCTCAATCTTTAAAATCCTTGCCTGTACAAACCTAATACAAAGCTGTATACTCTCATTTTGGCCCCTGTGAATGATTGCCTCTAGTCCAACGCTGGATGCCTTACCTTATGGGCAGGTCCACATCCCATGCTACCTTGCGGCAAACCGGCCACCAGTCACAGTAATGCTGGCACTCCGCCCCATTGACTACATTTGAGGGGCATGTCACATTAATGTGACTGATAGGGGGTGTGTTTCCATGTTGAGAACAAGGAAGTGTGGGGCATTTATTATAAAGCTTGCTTTTTTTTAAGTTTGCCTTGACAATGGACTTGATTAGAGTTGAAAAAAAATATCTCCATGGTAATAAAAAATTCACTTCATGAGAAAAAAAGCATGATATATATATATATTAAATATATATTTATTACTTTGCCCAGTTTCCAGATTCACTGCCTGTGCCGGTTCCAGGGCACCCTGATCAGCACCGCTCAATGTAACATAAGTGTATACTTGCCTCTCCTTCTCCAACTTCTAGAGGTCCCTGTGCAATGTGTTGAACTTACCTCCTTGTGGATTTTTAGTTCATTTAAATGCCTGTGGTGTGGTGCTGGCAGCATTAGTTTGTTTGTTGGCAATTTTAGTACTGTATTAAGTTGCTTAGGTTGTCAGCCAAGCACAAGGAACAATTGTGCATGAGGAAGAGCAGCTCCTCTAGCTAGTTGCTGACAATTTTCACCAGGCTATTAAAGCACTAGGTAGAGTAAAAAATAGCATGCACAGACCTTCAGCATATAAAACATTTAGACTGGTTTCACACCAGCGCGGATTGCGGTTGGGGAGCTCACTTGGACAGCCACCAGGTTCAGGGAAAGTGGACAAGATCCTGGGCAGGTCCTCAAACTTCAGAGCTCCTGGCGGTCAAGTTGGCACTGAATCAGACAGAGACGTACAGGGATGGTCAGACAATGCCTCAACAGTAGCTAAACCATCAGGGAGGGACCAAATACTTGGCTCTAATGAATCGGTCAAATGTCCTACATCTACCCTTACAAGAGCAAGTCTGGTCCATCTCGGCAGTTCTTCTGAAGGGGACCCTCAATACTTTAGCAGATTATGTAAGTCGAGTAAGGTTTCAGCAGACAGAGTGGTGTCTGAACCAAGAGGTTTTTTTTTTTTCAACTCGTAAGTACTTGGGGCCTCCTGCAGATGGACTTGCCAGCAATACAAAGCGTGAGACATTTTATTCTGACAAGGGGAGAGGGTGCATTAGCAGTAAATGCTCTAGCTCAGCCGTGGATGTTTTCATTTTGCTCATGCCTTTTCGGCCTTGTGATCTGCAAAAAAGCACAAGAGGTGAGCATTATCCTCATAGCTCTTTTTTGGCCAAAAAGAGTGGTTCGCAGAACTAAGAAGAATGGTAAAGAAGGGTCCCTGGCAACTTCCAGACATTATGAATATCATTCATCAGGATGTCATTCTTCATCCGAATCCATCAAAACTTCTGCTAATAGCATGGATCTTGAAGGAACCATCCTAAGAAGTAAGGGCTGCACATCTAGAAACTCTTCTGGCTAGTCAAAAATTAACCACTAGGCGAATCTACAAAATGGTATGGAAATGCTTTGTTTAGGAAGTTAACAAGTTGAAAAAAAAAATAATACAATTCTGTGAGTACTCACCTGTAGAATTGTTTTTCTATGCACAGCACGGCCTGTTACATTTAATCCTTACTTCTGGGTATTCCACCACAAGGTGGCGCAGTGGACTGCATAAGATTTGTGGCTCCTCCCGGCCCATATAAAAACCAGGAATCACCCAATAGACCCCCATTGTTGAAAAGCAGTTATACAAGAAGCTGGGAGATAATCAAGATAAAAAAAGATAAAAGCCTCACAACTAAACTTTGGAACAAATCACCATACAGAGGCAACCAAAGATAACGATAAGGGAGGGATGAAACAGGCCGTGCTATGCATAGTAAAAACTATTCTACTGGTGTGTACTCACAGAATTGTATTTTTCCTAATGCACAGCACGGGCTGTTTCCTTTTTCTTTTTATAATTAAACGTTTTTATTGAGGGAGACAATGGTTACAGCGCATGGCAGCGCAGTGCCAGGAAGAAGAAATGCATGAATTACAGCCATTACACAGAATAATAATCTATGAAATCAATCACCATCAATCAAAACCATATAAGAAGGTGGCGGGATAAAGGGTGCGGCTGCTTTGAGCCTTGGTCCAAGTGTTTCAGACTGCAATTCCGCTTAACCACCTGATGTATCAGCTGCAACCCATGTCCCCAACTTTTATAAACGGGTAATAGAGCTGGGAGGAACAAAGAATAAACTATTGGACAATAAGAAACACAGGGGGGGGAGGGGGGAGGGAGACAAGACAGGCACATCGGGGGAAAAGTACATAGGGAAGGAAGGGAAGGAAAAGGAATGATAAGGGATGAGGGGGGGCCAGATGGGAGGTCCAGTCCTCAAGAGGTCTGAGAAAACCAGGCTACGTATAGAGGAGGAAATCAGGGGAAAAAGTGAAACTGTCCCATATCTGCCAGGTTCTCCTGTGCTTTTCCAGAGTTCCTCTTAGCGAGGCAGTAAGCTCCTCCATCCTACAGATGTCCCGGACAACGGCCAGCCACTGTGCTATTGTGGGGGGGCTCAAGAGATCTCCACCTCGCCGGGACGCAGGTTCTAGCCGCACTCAAGAGGGGGGCAAGAAGGGACCTGCGCCTAGAACTCAAGGAAACCGGTGCAAGGTTAAGCAGATAGCATACGGGGTCTTCACCCAGATCAACATCTGTCAGTTTCCTGACAATCTCTCTTACTCCTGCCCAAAAGCTGGAGAGTTTCTCGCACTCCCAAAAGATGTGTGTCATAGTCCCCCTGGTCCGCAAGCACCTCCAGCAGAGGGGGGAGGAAGAGGGGAACATTTTCGCTAGCACCGCTGGAACCCGGTACCAGCGTGTCAGGATTTTGAAGTTAGTCTCCTGGTATTTGCAGGAGATAGAGCTCTTATGGGCCAACTGGATCATAGCCAGTTGCTGCTCATCTGTAAAGGTCCTACAAAGTTCCCTCTCCCATCCCCTCACGTATGAAGGAACAAAGTCTTCCGGAGGCTCCGTCAACAGCGAGTAGGAGTATGACAGGGCACCCCTAAAATGACCCGAGTCCAGGCAGGTATGTTCAAATTGCGTTAACTGCCTGGACGCCGTGCACTCCACAGATCGCTGATAATGCAAAAGTTGAACAGACTGTAACTGTGTGATAGGTCTAAGTGCAAGCTCTGTGACCAGGGTCTCCGGCCTCTTCCATGCATCCCCACTCTGCATGTGAAGTCTCCTATAGCAGTTCTGCCTGATCCAAGCTCTGAAGGGACCTCCCGCTATCTCCACCGGGAAATCAGGGTGCCCCAGGACGGGTGTCAGAGGGGACGGGGAGGGGGAGAGGCTCGTCCCAGCCAGGAACCTGTCCACTACCCTCCTGGACAGACCAACCGTAGGGTGCGTAATCAACTGTGGGAGTCTATTCAGTGGTATCCATGGCAGTCCAGGGAGAGGGCACGGGGAGGCAGCCTGCTCCATTCGAACCCACTGCTTCAAGTCAAAGTGTCGACACCAATCAATTACTCGGCTCAGATGGGCAGCAGCATGGTAACGCCTCCAATCTGGGAGACCCAATCCCCCCCTAGATTTAGGGACCGTCAGTAGGGAGGCCGCCATACGATGGGAGCGACCAGCCCAAACAAATCTAGTACATAGTCCTGTAAGCTGTTTAAAGAAGGTGTGAGGGATGTCTATTGGGAGGGCCTGAAATAGGTACAGCACCCTAGGGAGGACGTTCATCTTGATGACACTGACCCTCCCAAACCAAGAATAAACCCCTTTGTTCCACTTGAGGAGGTCCTCTTCCAGCCTCTTCAATAGTGGGGGAAAATTTAAGGCGTACGTTCCCGGCAGTTTGGAGGGGATACGTGTGCCCAGGTAGACGATGGCCTCCTGCTCCCATTTAAAATGGAAATTCTCCGTGACACGTCTCAGGCGTTCCGCAGGAATATTAATGTTTAAGGCAGAGGACTTCTGGTAATTGATTTTATAATTAGAGACCTCCTGAAAGCTCCTGAGCTCGGCGAGGAGATTAGGTAAAGTGATCTCCGGCTTTGACACAAAGAACATCAAGTCATCAGCGTAAGCCGCCACCTTGTGCTCAATCCCACCCACCCTCACTCCCGAAACGTCCGTGTTCTGCCTAATCAGGCGTAGGAATGGCTCTAGCGAGAGGATAAAGATAAGGGGGGAGAGCGGGCAGCCCTGTCGCATCCCATTGAATAAGTTAAAGGCCTGAGAAGGCAGGCCATTCACCACCACGGACGCCGAGGGGCATGTGTATGAGGCCAGGACCCTGTTAAGCATCCTGTCGCCCAACCCTATGTGGCGCAAGGTCTCCTCAAGGAAGACCCAGCTCACCCTGTCAAATGCCTTCTCGGCGTCCGTGGAGAGGAGCAATGCAGCCTCCCCATCTGTCGGACGTGGTGAGTCACGTTCATGACTCTAGTGGTATTATCCCTCCCCTCGCGATTTGGAACGAAGCCCACCTGATCCCAATGAATGAGGTCCGGGAGGAGGGGGCAATTCTGTCCGCCAGAATTTTGTTGTATATCTTGAGGTCGCAATTCAGCAAAGAAATGGGCCTATAGCTCCCGCACTGTGCTGGGTCCTTGCCCGGCTTAGGAATCACGGCAATGCTAGCCCGTAAGGTGTCCCGGGGGGGCGGAAGGCCATCACTCAAAGAGCCGAAGGAGGAAATGAAGTGCGGGCCCAAGGTGCCCGCAAGTTCCTTATAATATTCCATGCTATATCCATCCGGGCCAGGTGCCCTTCCGGGTTTCATGCTCTTGATGGCCTTTGTAAACTCCCCCACGCCAATCTCCTCCTCCAAGGCCTCCACCATGCTCTGCCCAAGCCGGGGAAGGTCCGATCTCTGTATGTAGGCCCTCACCTTTTGCCGATGCGCCTGAGACCTATTTTGCTGTAAATTGTACAGGGCGTCATAAAAGTCCCTAAAGGTTTTGGCTATATCCCCTATTTTATAGTGCCTAGTGCCTCCGGGGTCGAGGATGCCGGGAATATAATTCCTCGATCGCTGCCCCCTCAGGGCTCTAGCTAGGGCCTTACCACTTTTATTACTAAACTCGTAATAAAACCTACGGCTTCTCGCAATCTGGCCCCTGACCTTTACGAAGCTTATGTCTCGGAGGGTCTATCGCAGGTACTTTTTCATTTAATCCTTACTTCTGGGACATCCAATAGCAGTGTCCGTAAAAGTAGGGTGGGATCCCCAAAGAGTAACGGCAGGCAGTTCAAACCACTACCGCCTGAAGTACCTTGCGGCCAAAAGCAGCATCAGCTGAGGCCTTAACATCAACCTTGTAGAACTTGGAAAAAGTATGAACAGAAGACCAAGTAGCGGCCTTACAAACTTGTTCAACAGAAGCCTGGTGCTGAAAAGCCCCAAAAGCACCAATAGCTCGAGTGGAATGAGCAGTAACACGGAAGGGAGCTTCCTTCCCTTTAGCAGAATAGGCTTGCACCACCGCCTGATGGATCCACTTGCTGATAGTATAACTGGCCGGAGGCAAACCCTTCCTAGGTCCAGTAGGAAGAACAAAAAGAGCATCAGATTACCTAAAGGACTCAGTAGCAACCAAATAAAACTTCAGTGCCCTGACAACATCCAGAAAATGAAGGGTCCGTTCCTTAGAATTAGCAGGGTTAGGACACAAGGAGGGCAAGACAATGTCCTGATTGAGATGGAAAGCAGACACAACCTTGGGCACTACCTTATCCTGATGCCTCTCAAAATAAGGAGGTTTAATGGAGAGCGCCGCCAGCTCAGAAACACGCCTGACCGAAGTAATAGCCACCAAAAAGGTCACCTTAAGTGTCAGAATGGGCAACGCAGCCTCACGTATAGGTTCAAAAGGAGAACCCTGTAGAGCAGACAACACCAAATTTAAGTCCCAAACCTAGCATAGGTAGCATAGGCTTACGCGGCGGATGCACATGAGTAACTCCCTGGAAGAAAGTCTTAACAAGCCTGTGATTGTCAAAAGATCTTTGGAAAAAAATTGCCAGAGCTGACATCTGCCCTTTGTACTCAGTTGAAGGCCTGGATCCAATCCATGTTGTAAAAACTCCAGAATCCTGGGGATAGAAAACACCCGACAAGGAAGAGACTTGGACTCGCACCAGGCAATATAAGCATGCCAGACTCTGTAGTAAATACAAGACGAGGATTTCTTCCGAGCCCGAATTATGGTATCAACAACAGAGGCCGGCAACCCCTTGCCCATCAAGATGGAGGTTTCAGCAGCCAAGCAGATAAAGCCAGCGTTTGTAAATTGGGATGGCACAGTTGTCCCTGAGTGAGAAGATCTGGATCCCTGGGCAAGACGTACCGATCTACTGCCAACTGCAGGACGTCTGCGAACCACACCCTCCTCGGCCAACAGGGGGCCACCAGAATGGCCGGTACCCCCTCCTGGGCTATCTTGCGCAGCACCCGGCCCAGCAGAGGAAAGGGAGGGAACACAGAGGAGTCGAAACTCTGTCCAAGGAATTGCTAGCGCATCCGTGGCGAAGGCCAGAGGATCCTGTGACAGGGAGACAAATCTTGGAAGCTTGTGATTGTGACGGGACGCAAACAGGTCCACATCCAGCTGACCCCTGCGGCGACACAGGGCGTGAAAGACCTTGTTGCTGAGAGACCATTCCTCCCAGCCGAGATGTCCCCCTGCCCAGGGAGTCCGCCTTCTGGTTCTCCACCTCCAGAATGTAGACCGCTGAGATGCAGGGAACATTCTGTTCCGCCCAAGACAGTATCAGGGACACTTCTTTGAGGGCTCGCTTGCTCTGAGTCCCTCCCTGATGATTGATGTAGGCTACCACCGTCTGGTTGCCCGAGCGGATCTGAACAGCACTACCCCGAAGGTGTGGAGTCAACTGGGAGAGAACCAACCTGATCGCCCGCAGTTCTAAAATGTTGATGGGTGCTTGGGCCTCTTAGGGGCCCCACTGACCCTGGAATTTCAGAGACTTCCAACTCCCCCCCAACCGGTCAGACTGGCATCTGTGGTGACAATCTCCCAGCACGGAGGCAGAAAGGTCATGCCCACTAGAAGATTCCTCGAGTCCAACCACCACGAGAATGACTGCCTGGCCAGAGGGGGACAGCAAATTCCCAATCCAGGGACACAGGGTCCCGATCCCAAACTGACAAGAGATGCAATTGAAAAGGCCTCATGTGAAACTGAGCAAAGGGAACCGCCTCGAAGCAGGAAACCATCAGGCCCACTAACTGCATCCCCTGCCGAATGGAGGGATGAGGACACAAGAGCAGGGCCCGTGCCTGCATCTGAAAGCCCTCCACTTTCTGTTGAGGGAGAAATACCTTGACCTGAGAGGTTTCCAGAGGAAGGGCCTCGCCAAAGATGGAGACAGTCAAGACTTGGGATAGTTGTTCGCCCATCCGAAGGACTCGAGATTGGACGTCACCCCCTGAGTATCCTTCTCAGTCTGAAGAAGAGACTGAGCAGCAATCAGAATGTCGTCCAGGTAAGGGAGGATGCGAATGCCCTGGTTCCTCAGAAGAGCCATTACACCCGCCAGCACCTTGGTGTATACCCAAGGAGCCGAGGTGATACCGAACGGTAAGGCCACAAACTGGTAATGCTGATACTCCAGAGCGAACCTCAGGAATCTCTGATGACCTGGAAAGATTGGTATGTGAAGATAGGCATCCTTGATGTCCACAGTGGTCATGAAGTCGCCCGGCCGAAGGGAACTGACAGCCGAGCGCAGCGTCTCCATGCGAAAGTGCTTGAACCGGACAAACCTGTTGAGACCCTTCAAGTCCAGGATGGGCCTCAGAGAACCGTCCTTTTTGGGCACCGTGAATAGATTGGAATAGTACCCCTGACCCTGTTCCTGGTGAAGTACTAGACAGATGACCCCAGATTCCAACAGGCATTGAACTGCTAGGCGCAACCCCTGAGCTGACAAGCGATTTAGCGAAATCCAGGATCTGAGAAATCTTGGGGGCGGCCAGGCTGCAAACTCTATCTTGTAACCGGAGGACACCACCTCCTGAATCCACCGGTCTGAGACGCGAAGCCTCCAGACGTGAGCAAAGAGCCGAAGCCGTCCCCCCCACCCGGATGGGTGAGGGTGCCTCCTCATGCATGAGGGGCCTTGGGAGGGGGTTTAGGCTTGGATCCCCAAGAAAGACAGGGACGACTACGGAATCTGCCACGGCCCCAAGAGTCTCTGCGGCTACCAGAGAAGTGTGCGCCACGACCTCCCCTAGAGACATGAAAGGAGGAGGTGGAGGACCCCCGAAAGGGCCGGGACTGCTTCCTACGCTGAGGGAGCCTACCATCCTTGGCCAGCACATCCAGATGCTCACCAAAGAGACGAAGCCCCGTGAAGGGAAGCCCGGTGAGGGACTTCTTAGCTGCAGTGTCAGCGACCCACTGATGCAACCAAACAGACCGGCACATAGCCACCAAGAGAGCCGAGGCCCTACCGCCCAGCCGGACGGCATCATCCATGTCAGCCAGCACAAAGGCAACAAAATCAGAGTAAAGCAAGAGGTCCCTATAATCCTCCATTCTCCTACCAGACATGGCGCCATCAGCAAGGCGCTTGAGCTTCCTCTAAATGGCAATGGGCGTAACGGCCACGGCACAGACCGGACGCAGGCCTGCCCCTACAAAGGTGAAAGCATGACAGACCAGCTGGTCCATATTGGAGAAATGGCCCTGCTCCGGGAACTCCAAGCGTTGTTTGCCAGGGCGAAAGAGCTCACCCTGCTTCCTCTTTGCCGCATTAGGGGGGGCGATGTGTAATGTCTCAAAGATGGCCGACAACAGTCTATCAGTGCCATCAGGGAGCCAGGTATCCTCATCAGGGGAGGACCCCAGGTCACTGTCATAACCTTCCTGATGGCCCCCAGGAGTCTGAATCATGGAAAGGTTCCCCCTCCTCTAGAGAGCCACGGCCGCCAAACACATCAAGGCCCTCATCCTCCTCGGCAAAGAGGGACGGGGCGGCGTCAAGATGCTGCTTCTTGCCAGAGGCCTTGCCCGCCACAGGTCGGGCCAGCTGCCTTTCAATGCTAGCCACGCGTAGTGCCAGATCAGATTGGGACCCCCTGCTAGTATCCCCCTCACTGGGGGCTAAATGCAGGTGCGGGGGAGTAGGAGATGCCGGAGGGAGCGCAGAACTGGGAAGAGAAGCGCTCATCCCTGCCTGGTCCGCAATAATACCTTGGGCGCACGGCACACAAACCACGCCACCACCACTCAAAGGGGATGCCCCACACATAGCCGTGGTTGCGCCGAAGGACCCCCAGAAGCCTCCAAATGGTGCTCATCACAGGCACAATAGGCCAGAATAGGGTAAGGGCTAATAAAAGCTACCCGGGATGCCCCCCAAGGGATGCCCACAGAGAAGGCCAGGAAGGAAAAAAGGGGGGGGATAGGACCGGGAGAAACCACAACACACTGTTATCCTGCCTGAAAGACATAATCAAAAAGACACAAGTATCCCGCAGCACATGCCCCAACAAGAAAACCCCCATGGAAGACTCACGGACCAAAGAGCGCAGCGCGTGCAGCATGCACAGGCGACCGGAGTACAACCTAAAGATCATGTGGAGGGTAGATCAGGAAGAGCAGAGTCACCGCCGCAGCCCACGCTGAGAAGGCGCCTCCGGAACTCCGATCACAAGCAACGCAGCATGCAGACAAGATGGCGCCGCAAGCGAGCACCTCGAGGGGCGGGCCGCGGGGGTACGACGCGTCATCCCCCGGCGCCGCCCCACGAAGAACGCCACCCACGTGACCAGGCGCCCGCGCCATGACAGCCTGTCAGTAAAGACAGCAGTAAAGGCACCGCCCGCCGCGCAGTACGCCCGCGGCGAGAGACAACCACGGAGGCACACTCAACAACCACCGCCTGCCGCCACCACCACCCCCCCCCCCCAACACCCGTCGGGGAGAGGGCGAGCGGAGGAGAGGGCAGGCAGCGGCGGGAGCCGCACAGTCTAAAAAGGGGCCCAGAGGGGAGGGAGGGGGGCAAGGGAGACAGACACCCAACAGGGGAAGGAGGCAAGACAAAAACACAGGGAAGACTGGCTAGGAACACAAAGTCCCCAAGCACAACTCACCCCTACACTAGAACGACAGCAGTGCTTCTTCATCCCTCAGCAGGCTCACCATAAAAAGCCTATGGCCGGCTACCCTTTGTTGCACAGGATCTGCGGCTTGGAGCAGCGCTCCCCAAGCACCTGACCCAGGTGCTCCCCTACCATCACCTGATCCGACAGCCAAGGCTGGGAGGCACATAGGGTCCGGAAGAGGGTGGAAATAGGCTTGCAGGGCTGCAGGCTTGGTTGCCCCGCTCGCCTGCGAAACATAGAGAGCCATCTTCTATCTTCGCAGTATGACTGCAGATAAAACACTGGGGGTCTATTGGGTGATTCCTGGTTTTTATATGGGCCGGGAGGAGCTACACATCTTCTGCAGTCCACTGCGCCACCTTGTGGCGGAATATCCAGAAGTAAGGATTAAATGAAACAGGCCGTGCTGTGCATTAGGAAAAAGATGGCAACAGTCCTTGAATTCCTGCAGGAAGGTTTCAAGAAGGGGCTAGTTTTCCTCAAACAAAAATTGAGATAGAATGAAATAATCAATCGATATTTCAAGTCCATTATTTGCAAAAAGACCTGCACCATTTAAGGGGTTTCCTACTTACCTAAGTCATGTGAACTAGTGATGTCTGAAACACGAGGGACAGATGTTGCCAAGATGATTCTGCCTGGAAAAACTAGAGTAGAATTGGGCTAAACAGTATCCAATGGTGCCAGTAGCCAACATAACAATGCAGAAACCAACCCACAAGATCACCAGAAGGCGCGTACAGCAGTGAGCCATTTGAACCACACAGTCTAGCAATCCCCCACACTGAGAATAGCTGTATCTTCAACTGAACAGGAGGAAGGGGGACAATAGAAATGTGGCACAGGGCATGCCACACAGAGAAAGACAGGAAAATACAGAAATAAGAAGCAAAACCATAGTGAGACTTAATGATTTCAGGATTTTATTGTGGTGGCAACTGGAGTAAGTGCCTCTAAATGTTGGACATCTCAGCTAGTTTCCTGGGCAATTATTCCACGGTGGAAGTGTATTTTTGCGAAAGGTGGTGATACCTCAAAGTTCATGAATGTAGAAAAAATATATAAAAAGACAATTCTGTGAGTACTCACCTGTAGAATTGCTTTACTATGCATGGCACGGCCTGCTTCACAAAGTCATAACATCTGGGATTCCGCCACAAGGTGGCGCAGTGGCACTGCAGAAGAGTTGTGGCTCCGTCCAGTACCATATAAAAACAGAATCACCATAGACTTATCCAGTAGTTGACAAGCAGTGATACAAGAATCGGGAACAAATAAAGATAACAACCCCAACTAAATTGGAACAATCACCATAAAGAGGCAACCAAGAACAACGTAACAAGGGTGGGGTGAAGCAGGCCGTGCCATGCATAGTAAAAGCAATTCTACAGGTGAGTACTCACAGAATTGTCTTTTTCCTAGTGCATGGCACGGCCTGCTTCACAAAGTCATAACATCTGGGACATCCAAAAGCAGTGTCCATAAAGTAAGGTGGGATCCCCAAAAAGAAAGTAACAACAGACGGTTTAGACCACCACCGCCTGGATTACCTTGCGGCCAAAAGCAGCATCAGCTGAGGCCTTAACATCAACTTTGTAAAACTTGGAAAAAGTATGAACAGAAGACCAAGTTGCAGCCTTACAAACGTGTTCAACAGAAGCTTGGTGCTGAAAAGCCTAAGACGCACACATGAGCAGTAACCCTAAAAGGGGGAACATTCCCTTTAGCAGAATAGGCCTGCTCCACCGCCTGACGGATCCACTTGCTGATAGTGGATTTCGCCGGAGGTAGCCCCTTCCTAGGTCCAGCAGGAAGAACAAAAAGAGCGTCAGATTTCCTGAAAGACTCAGTAGCAACCAAATAAAACTTCAGGGCCCTGATAACATCCAGAGAATGAAGCGTCCGCTCCTTGGAATTAGCAGGATTAGGACACAGAGAAGGCAAAACAATGTCCTGATTGAGATGAAAAACAGACACAACCTTAGGCAAGAAATCTGGCTTAAGCCGAAACACCACCTTATCCTGATGCTGCTCAAAAAGGGGAGGTTTGATGGAAAGAGCAGCCAGCTCAGAGACTCGCCTAACCCAGGTAATGGCCACCTTAAGAGTCATAAGAGTCATAATGGGCAAGGCAGCCCCACTGATAGGCTCAAAAGGAGGAACCTACAGAGCAGACAACACCAAATTTAGATCCCAAACTGGTAGCATAGGTTTACGTGGTGGACGCACATGAGTAACTCCCTGAAAGTCTTGACCAACCGATGATTGGCAAAAGACCTTTGGAAGAAAATTGCCAGGGCTGACACCTGTCCCTTGAGGGCACTAAGTTGAAGGCCCGAATCCAGGCCATGTTGCAAAAAATCCAGAATCCTGGGAATAGAAAACACCCTACAAGGCAGAGACCTAGACTCACACCAGGCAATGTAAGTATGCCAAATCCTATAGTAGATAAAGGACGAGGACTTCTTCCTAGCCCTAATCATGGTATCAACAACAGAGGCCGACAAACCCTTATCCATCAAGATGGAGGTTTCAGCAGCCAAGCCGTTAAAGCCAGCGTTTGTAAATTGGGATGGCACAGCCGTCCCTGAGTGAGCAGATCTGGATCCTTGGGCAGGACATACTGATCCACTGCCAACCGCACGACGTCTGCGAACCACACCCTCCTTGGCCAGCAGGGAGCCACCAAAATGGCTTGTACCCCTTCCTGGGCTATCTTGTGCAGCACCCTGCCCAGCAGAGGAAGGGGAGGGAACACAGAGGAGCCGAAACTCCGTCCAAGGCATTGCTAGCGCATCCGTGGCGACGTCCTGTGACAGACAAACCTGGGAAGCTTGTGATTGTGGCGGGACGCAAACAGGTCCACATCCGGAAGACCCCACCGGTGAAAGAGGGAGTGAAATACCTTGTTGCTGAGAGACCTATCCCCCAACCGAGACATCCCCCTGCTCAGGGAGTCTGCCTCCATGTTCTCCACCCCCAGAATATAAACCGCCGAGATGCAAGGCACATTCTCTTCCGCCCAAGACAGTATCAGGGACACTTCCTTGAGGGCTCGCTTGCTCCGAGTCCCTCCCTGATGATTGATGTAGGCAACTGCCGTATGGTTGTCCGAGCGGATCTGAACAGCCCCACCCCGAAGGTGTGAGGTCAGCTGAGCAAGAACCAACCTGATAGACCTCAGTTGGAGCATAGGCCTCCTGGGGGACCCATTGACCCTGGAACTGCAGAGACTTCCAAAAGCCCCCCCAACCTGTCAGACTGGCATCTGTGGTGACAGTCTCCCAACGCTGGGGCAGAAAAGTCCTGCCCACTAGAAGGCTCCTTGAGTCCAACCACCACAAGAGGGACTGTCTGGCCAGGAGGACAGAGCAAATTCCTGATCCAGGGACACAGGGTCCCGATTCCAAAGGTACAACTGAAGAGGCCTCATGTGAAACTGAGCAAAGGGGACCGCCTCGAAGCAGGACACCATCAGACCCACTGACTGCATCCCCTGCCGGATGGAGGGATGGGGACACAGGAGCAGAGTCCGAGCCTGCTTCTGAAGGCCCTCCACTTGCAGCTGGGGCAGGAAAACCTGACCTGAGAGGTATCCAGAGTCATGCCCAAAAAGGACCTCACCAAAGACGGAGACAGTGAAGACTTGGGGTAGTTGATCACCCAGCTGAAGGACTGGAGAGTGGAGGTCACCACCTGAGTATCCCTCTCGGCCTGCCGAAGAGACTGAGCCGCAATCAGAATGTCGTCCAGGTAAGGAAGGATACAAGTTTTAGACAAGCTAGAAAAGTTGCACCAGTCTATAAGCCAAATGGTAAGTCAACAATAAAGCCAATAATAGTGTGCACACTAATCCCAGCACTCAAAACTCAATACACTGCAAGAAAAGAGGGACACCCACAGTACCCTCTAAAAAGTGCCAAGGATGAAACAGTTGCACCACTTTAAGGGTCTAAAAAATATTCAAATTTATTGACTAATTACATATATTTACAATCACAATGAACATTAAGACTATACAATGACAACTACATGACATAAACATTTAAAACCACAAGGGGGCGCTGGAGGTCTGTCTCAGTGCAAAAAGTAAAATACTCTCCATTAAAAGTGTGTATCCAAATCCTATATACTATAACTAGTATGCTCTCAGATGCAAAAGTGCAAAAATACAACAAAAAATGTGCTAAACCCACCTATTAATCAATTCAGATCCACATGAGTGTACAAAAATAAAGCAGAATAACATGCCATTGAGCAAGAAAACACGTCGTGGTGATGGAAGTGAAAGAGAAAGAAACCTTGTGGTTTTAAATGTTTATGTCATGTAGTTGTCATTGTATAGTCTTAATGTTCATTGTGATTGTAAATATATGTAATTAGTCAATAAATTTGAATATTTTTTAGACCCTTAAAGTGGTGCAACTGTTTCATCCTTGGCACTTTTTAGAGGGTACTGTGGGTGTCCCTCTTTTCTTGCAGTGTATCAGGTAAGGAAGGATGCGAATGCCCTGATGCCGCAGCAGAGCCATCACGCCCGCCAGCACCTTGGTGAACACCCGAGGCGCCGAGGTGATACCGAAGGGTAAGGCCACAAATTGGTAATGTTGATCCTCTAGAGCAAACCTGAGAAATCTCTAATGACCCAGGAAGACTTGCACATGAAGATAAGCATCCTTGATGTCCATGGAGGTCATGAAGTCGAAGGGAACTGACAGCCGAATGAAGAGTCTCCATGCGAAAGTGCTTGAACCTGACAAACCTGTTGAGACCCTTCAAGTCCAGGATTGGCCTCAAGGACCTGTCCTTTTTGGGGACCGTGAACAAATTGAAGTAGAAACCCTGACCCCGTTCCTGGGAAGGCACCGGGCAAATGACTCCTGAGTCCAGCAGACGTTGAACCACAAGGCACAACCCCTGTGCTGACAGAGGGTTGTGAGGCATCCGGGATCTAATGAATCTGGGGGGCGGCCAGGCTGCAAACTATATTGTAACCGGAGGACACCACCTCCTGAATCCACCGGTCTGAGACGCGGAGCCTCCAGACGTGAGCAAAGAGCCGAAGCCGTCCCCCCACCCAGATGGGTGAGGGTGCTTCCTCATGCCTGAGGGGGCTTGGGAAAAGGTTTGGCTGCCTACCATCCTTGGCTAAAACATCCAGGTGCTCACCAAAGAGCCGCAGCCCCACAAAGGGGAGACCAGTGAGAGCCTTCTTAGCAGCAGTGTCAGCTGCCCACTGATGCAACCAAACAGTGCGGCGCATAGCCACCAAGAGGGCAGAGGCCCTACCACTCAGCCGTACTACATCATCCATGGCAGTAAGAATAAAGGCAACAAAATCAGAGCACAGCAAAAGGGTCCTATACTCATCCCTTCCAGCTGTAGCACCAGCAAGGAGACGGCTGATCAGTCTCTTAAGAGCAATAGCAGTTATGGCAGCGGCACAGGACGGACGCAAACCAGCCCCCACAAAGGCATGGCAGGCCAGCTGATCCATACGCCGGTCCTCGCTGTCCCGCAGTGTAGTAGTGTCAGGGGAAGGCATAACAGAAGTGTTGGACAATCCAAGAACGGGCACGTCTACCTCGGGGGGACCCGACCACCACTTAACCAAATCAGCAGGAAAAGGATACTTCTTATCCAAACCTTTAGGCACCGCGGACAATCTACTAGGACATTCCCACTCCTTGAGCACCATATTAGTGAAATGGCTCTGCTCAGGGAAATTTAGACACTGCTTAATGGTACGAAAAAGCTCACCCTGCATCCGCTTAGCCACCTCAGGGGGGGGGGGGGGGCAATGTGTAAAACCTAAAAAATGTGAGACAACAGATTAGCAGTGTCCTCAGGAAACCTCAGACTCAGACCCGGGGTCACTGTCGCGGCCCACCTGCTCGTCCCCAGAGGAGTCAGAGCCCGAGAAAAGCTCCCCCTCCTCCAGGGAATAACGTTCATCAAAAATACAATTCTGTGATTACTCACCTGTAGAGTAATCAGTACGTCCTGCACCAGATAATAATTCTTTACGTTTGGGTTATACATCCACACGATGGCGCTGGACTGCAGAGACAGCAAAAAAGTGGCTCCTCGCAGCCCCTTATATTCCAGGGACTTCCCACAAAATCCCCAGTATTGACAAGCAGTTAGCAAGAAGCCGGGAGAATAATAACCATAATCAAACAATTTTAACCATGATAACAATCACCATACAGAGGCACTAAGAACAATGAAAACCAAGGGCGGGGTGGAGCAGGATGTGCTGTATACTCATAATACCAATTCTACAGGTGAGTAATCACAGAATTGTATTATTCTAAGTATACAGCACGTCCTGCTCCAGATAGTGATTCCT
This sequence comes from Gastrophryne carolinensis, assembly GCA_027917425.1. Classification (NCBI taxonomy): domain Eukaryota; kingdom Metazoa; phylum Chordata; class Amphibia; order Anura; family Microhylidae; genus Gastrophryne; species Gastrophryne carolinensis. The sequence continues at coordinate 250,807,710 of CM051234.1, read as the reverse complement.
TATGTTTGGGACATCCAATAGCAGTGTCCGTAACATAGGGTGGGTTCCCCAAAAGCAACAACAAGCAGATTAAACCACTGCCGCCTGCAGAACTTTGCGGCCAAAAACAGCATCCGCTGAGGCCCTAACATCAATCTTGTAAATCTCAGAAAAGTATGAACAGAAGACCAAGTGCCTTGCCTTGCAAAATTGTTCAACAGAAGCCTGGTGCTGAAAGGCCCAAGAGGCACCAATAGTACGAGTGGAATGAGCAGTAAGGTGGAAGGGAGGATCCTTCCCTTTAGCAGAATAGGCCTGAATAACAGCCTGATGGATCCACTTGCTGATAGTAGACTTAGCTGGAGCCAGACTCTTCTTGGGACCCGAAGGGACCACAAAAAGAGCATCAGTCTTCCTGAAGGGCTCAGTAGCCACCAAATAGAACTTCAGGTTCCTGACCACATCCAAGGAATGTAGAGCCCTCTCCTTAGGGTTACTAGGATTAGGGCACAGAGAAGGTAGAACAATGTCCTGATTGAGATGAAAAGCAGACAACTTTAGGCAGAAAATCTGGTTTAAAGCGAAACACCACCTTGTCCTGGTGTCTCTCAAAGTAAGGGGGCTTGATGGAGAGCGCCGCCAACTCAGAAACACGCCTAACAGAAGTGATAACCACCAAAAAGACTACCTTAAGCGTAAGAATGGACAAAGCAGCATCATGCACATGCTCAAATGGAGACCCCTGCAAGGCAGATAGGACCAAGTTCAAGTCCCAGACTGGTAACATAGGCTTACGTGGGGGGCGCACATGAGTAACCCCCTGGAAAAAAGTCCTGACCAGATGATGCTGGAAGAAAACAGCCAAGGCAGACACATGACCCTTCAGAGTGCTGAGTTGAAGCCCCAGATCCAAACCATGTTGGAGAAACTCCAGAATTCTAGGAATAGAAAAAACACAACAGGGAAGAGATTTAGCCCCACACCAGTCAATGTAGGCACGCCAAACCCTATAGTAAATGGAAGAAGAGGACTTTTTCCTAGCCCTGATCACATGTGTCAACAACAGAGGCAGGCAGCCCCTTTTCCCATTAAGATGGAGGTTTCAGCAGCCAGGCCGTTAAAGCCAGCGTTTGTAAATTGGGGTAGCGTAGCCGCCCCTGAGTGAGCAGGTCTGGATCCTTGGGCAGGGCGTACTGATCTACCGCCAGCTGCACGATGTCTGCGAACCACACTCTTCTTGGCCAACAGGGGGCCACCAGGATTGCTGGCACCCCTTCCTGAGCTATCTTTCGCAGAACCCTGCCCAACAGGGGAAACGGGGGAAAGACATACAGTAGCTGAAAGCCCTGCCAGGGCATTGTCAGAGCATCCACGGCAAAGGCCAGAGGGTCCTGGGACAGAAACACAAAGACTGGAAGCTTGTGACGGGACGCAAACAGATCCACATCTGGCTGACCCTAACGGTGACACAGAGAGCGAGGGACCATTCCCCCAGGCGAGAAGTCCCCCTGCTCAGAGAGTCTGCCTCCAGATTCTCCACCCCCGGAATGTACACAGCTGAGATGCAGGGGACATTGTCCTCTGCCCAGGACAGAATCAGAGGCACTTTCTTGAGGGCCCCCTTGCTCCGGGTCCCTTCCTGATGATTGATGTAGGCAACCGCCGTCTGGTTGTCCGAGCGGACCTGAACAGCCCGACCCTGAAGGTGCAGGGTCAAGCGGGGTAGAACCAACCTGATCGCCCTCAGTTCCAGAATGTTGATAGGGGTGTGGGCCTCCTGAGGGCCCCACTGCCCCTGGGAGGTTAGGGATCTCCAAAAGCCCCCCCAACCTGTCAGACTGGCATCCGTGGTGACTGTCTCCCAGCAAGGGGCCAGAAAGGATCTGCCCACCAACAGGTTCCTTGAGCCCAGCCACCACGAGAGAGACCGCCTGGCTAGGGGGGACAGAACCAAGACCTGATCCAGGGACACAGGGTCCCTGTTCATACAGACAAGAGGTGGAGTTGAAGAGGCCTCATGTGGAACTGAGCATAAGGAACCGCCTCGAAGCAGGACACCATCAGGCCCACCAGCTGCATTCCCTGCCTGATGGAAGGATGAGGGCATGACAGAAGGAGCTGAGCTTGCAGACTGTCCACCTTCTGCTGAGGAAGAAAGATCCTGGCCCGAGCTGTATCCAGATTCATGCCCAGAAATGGCTTTACCAAAGAGGGAGACAGGGAATATTTGGAGTGGTTTATCACCCAGCCGAATGACTCCAGAGTGGACACCACCCTCTGAGTATCCACCTCTGCCTGTTGGAAGGACGGAGAAGTGATAAGAATGTAATCCAAATAGGGAAGAATGTGAATGCCCTGAGCTCTCAGCAGAGCCATAATGCCAGCCAGCACCTTGGTGAATACCCTGGGAGCTGAAGTAAGACCGAAGGGCAATGCCACAAACTGGTAATGCTGATCTTCCAGAGCAAACCTGAGGAAACTCTGATGACCTGGAAAAACTGGAACATGGAGGTAAGCATCCTTGATGTCCACAGAGGTCGTGAAGTCCCCTGGGCGTAGTGAACTTACAGCTGAGCGCAGAGTCTCCATGCGAAACCTCCTGGGTCTGACAAACATGTTGAGAAACTTTAATTCCAGGATGGGCCTGACAGACCCATCTCTTTTGGGAACAGAGAAAAGGTTGGAATAGTAGCCCTTGCCCCTTTCCCCTAAGGGCACTTGGCAAATGACCCCCAGCTCCCGTAGATTCTGCACAGCAAGCAACAGGCCCTGAGCTGACAGGGGGTCTTGAGCCAGCCGGGATCTGATGAATCTTGGGGGCGGCTAGGCTGCAAAATCTATCTTGTAACCGGAGGACACTACCTCCTGAATCCACCGGTCTGAGACATGACGCCTCCAGACGTGAGCAAAGAGCCGAAGCCGTCCCCCCACCCGGATGGGTGAGGGCGCCCCTTCATGCCTGAGGGCGCTTGGGGGAGGACTTAGGCTTGGAACCCCAGGAGGGACCAGGGCGGCCACGTCCTCTGCCCCTGCCCCAGAAATCTCCCGGGCCTCTACAAAAGATGCTCCCCTTCCTACTCTGGACCCACGGTAGGAGGGAAGAAAGGAACCTGAACCTCGAAAGGGCCGAGACTGTCTCTTACGCTGGGGTAACTTGCCTCCCTTAGCAAACAGGTCCAGGCGATCCCCAAAAAGACGCAGCCCTTTAAAGGGGAACCCAGTGGCCAAGGTGCCCGCAAGTTCCTTATAATATTCCATGCTATATCCATCCGGGCCAGGTGCCCTTCCGGGTTTCATGCTCTTGATGGCCTTTGTAAACTCCCCCACGCCAATCTCCTCCTCCAAGGCCTCCACCATGCTCTGCCCAAGCCGGGGAAGGTCCGATCTCTGTATGTAGGCCCTCACCTTTTGCCGATGCGCCTGAGACCTATTTTGCTGTAAATTGTACAGGGCGTCATAAAAGTCCCTAAAGGTTTTGGCTATATCCCCTATTTTATAGTGCCTAGTGCCTCCGGGGTCGAGGATGCCGGGAATATAATTCCTCGATCGCTGCCCCCTCAGGGCTCTAGCTAGGGCCTTACCACTTTTATTACTAAACTCGTAATAAAACCTACGGCTTCTCGCAATCTGGCCCCTGACCTTTACGAAGCTTATGTCTCGGAGGGTCTATCGCAGGTACTTTTTCATTTAATCCTTACTTCTGGGACATCCAATAGCAGTGTCCGTAAAAGTAGGGTGGGATCCCCAAAGAGTAACGGCAGGCAGTTCAAACCACTACCGCCTGAAGTACCTTGCGGCCAAAAGCAGCATCAGCTGAGGCCTTAACATCAACCTTGTAGAACTTGGAAAAAGTATGAACAGAAGACCAAGTAGCGGCCTTACAAACTTGTTCAACAGAAGCCTGGTGCTGAAAAGCCCCAAAAGCACCAATAGCTCGAGTGGAATGAGCAGTAACACGGAAGGGAGCTTCCTTCCCTTTAGCAGAATAGGCTTGCACCACCGCCTGATGGATCCACTTGCTGATAGTATAACTGGCCGGAGGCAAACCCTTCCTAGGTCCAGTAGGAAGAACAAAAAGAGCATCAGATTACCTAAAGGACTCAGTAGCAACCAAATAAAACTTCAGTGCCCTGACAACATCCAGAAAATGAAGGGTCCGTTCCTTAGAATTAGCAGGGTTAGGACACAAGGAGGGCAAGACAATGTCCTGATTGAGATGGAAAGCAGACACAACCTTGGGCACTACCTTATCCTGATGCCTCTCAAAATAAGGAGGTTTAATGGAGAGCGCCGCCAGCTCAGAAACACGCCTGACCGAAGTAATAGCCACCAAAAAGGTCACCTTAAGTGTCAGAATGGGCAACGCAGCCTCACGTATAGGTTCAAAAGGAGAACCCTGTAGAGCAGACAACACCAAATTTAAGTCCCAAACCTAGCATAGGTAGCATAGGCTTACGCGGCGGATGCACATGAGTAACTCCCTGGAAGAAAGTCTTAACAAGCCTGTGATTGTCAAAAGATCTTTGGAAAAAAATTGCCAGAGCTGACATCTGCCCTTTGTACTCAGTTGAAGGCCTGGATCCAATCCATGTTGTAAAAACTCCAGAATCCTGGGGATAGAAAACACCCGACAAGGAAGAGACTTGGACTCGCACCAGGCAATATAAGCATGCCAGACTCTGTAGTAAATACAAGACGAGGATTTCTTCCGAGCCCGAATTATGGTATCAACAACAGAGGCCGGCAACCCCTTGCCCATCAAGATGGAGGTTTCAGCAGCCAAGCAGATAAAGCCAGCGTTTGTAAATTGGGATGGCACAGTTGTCCCTGAGTGAGAAGATCTGGATCCCTGGGCAAGACGTACCGATCTACTGCCAACTGCAGGACGTCTGCGAACCACACCCTCCTCGACCAACAGGGGGCCACCAGAATGGCCGGTACCCCCTCCTGGGCTATCTTGCGCAGCACCCGGCCCAGCAGAGGAAAGGGAGGGAACACAGAGGAGTCGAAACTCTGTCCAAGGAATTGCTAGCGCATCCGTGGCGAAGGCCAGAGGATCCTGTGACAGGGAGACAAATCTTGGAAGCTTGTGATTGTGACGGGACGCAAACAGGTCCACATCCAGCTGACCCCTGCGGCGACACAGGGCGTGAAAGACCTTGTTGCTGAGAGACCATTCCTCCCAGCCGAGATGTCCCCCTGCCCAGGGAGTCCGCCTTCTGGTTCTCCACCTCCAGAATGTAGACCGCTGAGATGCAGGGAACATTCTGTTCCGCCCAAGACAGTATCAGGGACACTTCTTTGAGGGCTCGCTTGCTCTGAGTCCCTCCCTGATGATTGATGTAGGCTACCACCGTCTGGTTGCCCGAGCGGATCTGAACAGCACTACCCCGAAGGTGTGGAGTCAACTGGGAGAGAACCAACCTGATCGCCCGCAGTTCTAAAATGTTGATGGGTGCTTGGGCCTCTTAGGGGCCCCACTGACCCTGGAATTTCAGAGACTTCCAACTCCCCCCCAACCGGTCAGACTGGCATCTGTGGTGACAATCTCCCAGCACGGAGGCAGAAAGGTCATGCCCACTAGAAGATTCCTCGAGTCCAACCACCACGAGAATGACTGCCTGGCCAGAGGGGGACAGCAAATTCCCAATCCAGGGACACAGGGTCCCGATCCCAAACTGACAAGAGATGCAATTGAAAAGGCCTCATGTGAAACTGAGCAAAGGGAACCGCCTCGAAGCAGGAAACCATCAGGCCCACTAACTGCATCCCCTGCCGAATGGAGGGATGAGGACACAAGAGCAGGGCCCGTGCCTGCATCTGAAAGCCCTCCACTTTCTGTTGAGGGAGAAATACCTTGACCTGAGAGGTTTCCAGAGGAAGGGCCTCGCCAAAGATGGAGACAGTCAAGACTTGGGATAGTTGTTCGCCCATCCGAAGGACTCGAGATTGGACGTCACCCCCTGAGTATCCTTCTCAGTCTGAAGAAGAGACTGAGCAGCAATCAGAATGTCGTCCAGGTAAGGGAGGATGCGAATGCCCTGGTTCCTCAGAAGAGCCATTACACCCGCCAGCACCTTGGTGTATACCCAAGGAGCCGAGGTGATACCGAACGGTAAGGCCACAAACTGGTAATGCTGATACTCCAGAGCGAACCTCAGGAATCTCTGATGACCTGGAAAGATTGGTATGTGAAGATAGGCATCCTTGATGTCCACAGTGGTCATGAAGTCGCCCGGCCGAAGGGAACTGACAGCCGAGCGCAGCGTCTCCATGCGAAAGTGCTTGAACCGGACAAACCTGTTGAGACCCTTCAAGTCCAGGATGGGCCTCAGAGAACCGTCCTTTTTGGGCACCGTGAATAGATTGGAATAGTACCCCTGACCCTGTTCCTGGTGAAGTACTAGACAGATGACCCCAGATTCCAACAGGCATTGAACTGCTAGGCGCAACCCCTGAGCTGACAAGCGATTTAGCGAAATCCAGGATCTGAGAAATCTTGGGGGCGGCCAGGCTGCAAACTCTATCTTGTAACCGGAGGACACCACCTCCTGAATCCACCGGTCTGAGACGCGAAGCCTCCAGACGTGAGCAAAGAGCCGAAGCCGTCCCCCCCACCCGGATGGGTGAGGGTGCCTCCTCATGCATGAGGGGCCTTGGGAGGGGGTTTAGGCTTGGATCCCCAAGAAAGACAGGGACGACTACGGAATCTGCCACGGCCCCAAGAGTCTCTGCGGCTACCAGAGAAGTGTGCGCCACGACCTCCCCTAGAGACATGAAAGGAGGAGGTGGAGGACCCCCGAAAGGGCCGGGACTGCTTCCTACGCTGAGGGAGCCTACCATCCTTGGCCAGCACATCCAGATGCTCACCAAAGAGACGAAGCCCCGTGAAGGGAAGCCCGGTGAGGGACTTCTTAGCTGCAGTGTCAGCGACCCACTGATGCAACCAAACAGACCGGCACATAGCCACCAAGAGAGCCGAGGCCCTACCGCCCAGCCGGACGGCATCATCCATGTCAGCCAGCACAAAGGCAACAAAATCAGAGTAAAGCAAGAGGTCCCTATAATCCTCCATTCTCCTACCAGACATGGCGCCATCAGCAAGGCGCTTGAGCTTCCTCTAAATGGCAATGGGCGTAACGGCCACGGCACAGACCGGACGCAGGCCTGCCCCTACAAAGGTGAAAGCATGACAGACCAGCTGGTCCATATTGGAGAAATGGCCCTGCTCCGGGAACTCCAAGCGTTGTTTGCCAGGGCGAAAGAGCTCACCCTGCTTCCTCTTTGCCGCATTAGGGGGGGCGATGTGTAATGTCTCAAAGATGGCCGACAACAGTCTATCAGTGCCATCAGGGAGCCAGGTATCCTCATCAGGGGAGGACCCCAGGTCACTGTCATAACCTTCCTGATGGCCCCCAGGAGTCTGAATCATGGAAAGGTTCCCCCTCCTCTAGAGAGCCACGGCCGCCAAACACATCAAGGCCCTCATCCTCCTCGGCAAAGAGGGACGGGGCGGCGTCAAGATGCTGCTTCTTGCCAGAGGCCTTGCCCGCCACAGGTCGGGCCAGCTGCCTTTCAATGCTAGCCACGCGTAGTGCCAGATCAGATTGGGACCCCCTGCTAGTATCCCCCTCACTGGGGGCTAAATGCAGGTGCGGGGGAGTAGGAGATGCCGGAGGGAGCGCAGAACTGGGAAGAGAAGCGCTCATCCCTGCCTGGTCCGCAATAATACCTTGGGCGCACGGCACACAAACCACGCCACCACCACTCAAAGGGGATGCCCCACACATAGCCGTGGTTGCGCCGAAGGACCCCCAGAAGCCTCCAAATGGTGCTCATCACAGGCACAATAGGCCAGAATAGGGTAAGGGCTAATAAAAGCTACCCGGGATGCCCCCCAAGGGATGCCCACAGAGAAGGCCAGGAAGGAAAAAAGGGGGGGGATAGGACCGGGAGAAACCACAACACACTGTTATCCTGCCTGAAAGACATAATCAAAAAGACACATAAGTATCCCGCAGCACATGCCCCAACAAGAAAACCCCCATGGAAGACTCACGGACCAAAGAGCGCAGCGCGTGCAGCATGCACAGGCGACCGGAGTACAACCTAAAGATCATGTGGAGGGTAGATCAGGAAGAGCAGAGTCACCGCCGCAGCCCACGCTGAGAAGGCGCCTCCGGAACTCCGATCACAAGCAACGCAGCATGCAGACAAGATGGCGCCGCAAGCGAGCACCTCGAGGGGCGGGCCGCGGGGGTACGACGCGTCATCCCCCGGCGCCGCCCCACGAAGAACGCCACCCACGTGACCAGGCGCCCGCGCCATGACAGCCTGTCAGTAAAGACAGCAGTAAAGGCACCGCCCGCGGCGAGAGACAACCACGGAGGCACACTCAACAACCACCGCCTGCCGCCACCACCACCCCCCCCCCCAACACCCGTCGGGGAGAGGGCGAGCGGAGGAGAGGGCAGGCAGCGGCGGGAGCCGCACAGTCTAAAAAGGGGCCCAGAGGGGAGGGAGGGGGGCAAGGGAGACAGACACCCAACAGGGGAAGGAGGCAAGACAAAAACACAGGGAAGTCTGGCTAGGAACACAAAGTCCCCAAGCACAACTCACCCCTACACTAGAACGACAGCAGTGCTTCTTCATCCCTCAGCAGGCTCACCATAAAAAGCCTATGGCCGGCTACCCTTTGTTGCACAGGATCTGCGGCTTGGAGCAGCGCTCCCCAAGCACCTGACCCAGGTGCTCCCCTACCATCACCTGATCCGACAGCCAAGGCTGGGAGGCACATAGGGTCCGGAAGAGGGTGGAAATAGGCTTGCAGGGCTGCAGGCTTGGTTGCCCCGCTCGCCTGCGAAACATAGAGAGCCATCTTCTATCTTCGCAGTATGACTGCAGATAAAACACTGGGGGTCTATTGGGTGATTCCTGGTTTTTATATGGGCCGGGAGGAGCTACACATCTTCTGCAGTCCACTGCGCCACCTTGTGGCGGAATACCCAGAAGTAAGGATTAAATGAAACAGGCCGTGCTGTGCATTAGGAAAAAGATGGCAACAGTCCTTGAATTCCTGCAGGAAGGTTTCAAGAAGGGGCTAGTTTTCCTCAAACAAAAATTGAGATAGAATGAAATAATCAATCGATATTTCAAGTCCATTATTTGCAAAAAGACCTGCACCATTTAAGGGGTTTCCTACTTACCTAAGTCATGTGAACTAGTGATGTCTGAAACACGAGGGACAGATGTTGCCAAGATGATTCTGCCTGGAAAAACTAGAGTAGAATTGGGCTAAACAGTATCCAATGGTGCCAGTAGCCAACATAACAATGCAGAAACCAACCCACAAGATCACCAGAAGGCGCGTACAGCAGTGAGCCATTTGAACCACACAGTCTAGCAATCCCCCACACTGAGAATAGCTGTATCTTCAACTGAACAGGAGGAAGGGGGACAATAGAAATGTGGCACAGGGCATGCCACACAGAGAAAGACAGGAAAATACAGAAATAAGAAGCAAAACCATAGTGAGACTTAATGATTTCAGGATTTTATTGTGGTGGCAACTGGAGTAAGTGCCTCTAAATGTTGGACATCTCAGCTAGTTTCCTGGGCAATTATTCCACGGTGGAAGTGTATTTTTGCGAAAGGTGGTGATACCTCAAAGTTCATGAATGTAGAAAAAATATATAAAAAGACAATTCTGTGAGTACTCACCTGTAGAATTGCTTTACTATGCATGGCACGGCCTGCTTCACAAAGTCATAACATCTGGGATTCCGCCACAAGGTGGCGCAGTGGCACTGCAGAAGAGTTGTGGCTCCGTCCAGTACCATATAAAAACAGAATCACCATAGACTTATCCAGTAGTTGACAAGCAGTGATACAAGAATCGGGAACAAATAAAGATAACAACCCCAACTAAATTGGAACAATCACCATAAAGAGGCAACCAAGAACAACGTAACAAGGGTGGGGTGAAGCAGGCCGTGCCATGCATAGTAAAAGCAATTCTACAGGTGAGTACTCACAGAATTGTCTTTTTCCTAGTGCATGGCACGGCCTGCTTCACAAAGTCATAACATCTGGGACATCCAAAAGCAGTGTCCATAAAGTAAGGTGGGATCCCCAAAAAGAAAGTAACAACAGACGGTTTAGACCACCACCGCCTGGATTACCTTGCGGCCAAAAGCAGCATCAGCTGAGGCCTTAACATCAACTTTGTAAAACTTGGAAAAAGTATGAACAGAAGACCAAGTTGCAGCCTTACAAACGTGTTCAACAGAAGCTTGGTGCTGAAAAGCCTAAGACGCACACATGAGCAGTAACCCTAAAAGGGGGAACATTCCCTTTAGCAGAATAGGCCTGCTCCACCGCCTGACGGATCCACTTGCTGATAGTGGATTTCGCCGGAGGTAGCCCCTTCCTAGGTCCAGCAGGAAGAACAAAAAGAGCGTCAGATTTCCTGAAAGACTCAGTAGCAGCCAAATAAAACTTCAGGGCCCTGATAACATCCAGAGAATGAAGCGTCCGCTCCTTGGAATTAGCAGGATTAGGACACAGAGAAGGCAAAACAATGTCCTGATTGAGATGAAAAACAGACACAACCTTAGGCAAGAAATCTGGCTTAAGCCGAAACACCACCTTATCCTGATGCTGCTCAAAAAGGGGAGGTTTGATGGAAAGAGCAGCCAGCTCAGAGACTCGCCTAACCCAGGTAATGGCCACCTTAAGAGTCATAAGAGTCATAATGGGCAAGGCAGCCCCACTGATAGGCTCAAAAGGAGGAACCTACAGAGCAGACAACACCAAATTTAGATCCCAAACTGGTAGCATAGGTTTACGTGGTGGACGCACATGAGTAACTCCCTGAAAGTCTTGACCAACCGATGATTGGCAAAAGACCTTTGGAAGAAAATTGCCAGGGCTGACACCTGTCCCTTGAGGGCACTAAGTTGAAGGCCCGAATCCAGGCCATGTTGCAAAAAATCCAGAATCCTGGGAATAGAAAACACCCTACAAGGCAGAGACCTAGACTCACACCAGGCAATGTAAGTATGCCAAATCCTATAGTAGATAAAGGACGAGGACTTCTTCCTAGCCCTAATCATGGTATCAACAACAGAGGCCGACAAACCCTTATCCATCAAGATGGAGGTTTCAGCAGCCAAGCCGTTAAAGCCAGCGTTTGTAAATTGGGATGGCACAGCCGTCCCTGAGTGAGCAGATCTGGATCCTTGGGCAGGACATACTGATCCACTGCCAACCGCACGACGTCTGCGAACCACACCCTCCTTGGCCAGCAGGGAGCCACCAAAATGGCTTGTACCCCTTCCTGGGCTATCTTGTGCAGCACCCTGCCCAGCAGAGGAAGGGGAGGGAACACAGAGGAGCCGAAACTCCGTCCAAGGCATTGCTAGCGCATCCGTGGCGACGTCCTGTGACAGACAAACCTGGGAAGCTTGTGATTGTGGCGGGACGCAAACAGGTCCACATCCGGAAGACCCCACCGGTGAAAGAGGGAGTGAAATACCTTGTTGCTGAGAGACCTATCCCCCAACCGAGACATCCCCCTGCTCAGGGAGTCTGCCTCCATGTTCTCCACCCCCAGAATATAAACCGCCGAGATGCAAGGCACATTCTCTTCCGCCCAAGACAGTATCAGGGACACTTCCTTGAGGGCTCGCTTGCTCCGAGTCCCTCCCTGATGATTGATGTAGGCAACTGCCGTATGGTTGTCCGAGCGGATCTGAACAGCCCCACCCCGAAGGTGTGAGGTCAGCTGAGCAAGAACCAACCTGATAGACCTCAGTTGGAGCATAGGCCTCCTGGGGGACCCATTGACCCTGGAACTGCAGAGACTTCCAAAAGCCCCCCCAACCTGTCAGACTGGCATCTGTGGTGACAGTCTCCCAACGCTGGGGCAGAAAAGTCCTGCCCACTAGAAGGCTCCTTGAGTCCAACCACCACAAGAGGGACTGTCTGGCCAGGAGGACAGAGCAAATTCCTGATCCAGGGACACAGGGTCCCGATTCCAAAGGTACAACTGAAGAGGCCTCATGTGAAACTGAGCAAAGGGGACCGCCTCGAAGCAGGACACCATCAGACCCACTGACTGCATCCCCTGCCGGATGGAGGGATGGGGACACAGGAGCAGAGTCCGAGCCTGCTTCTGAAGGCCCTCCACTTGCAGCTGGGGCAGGAAAACCTGACCTGAGAGGTATCCAGAGTCATGCCCAAAAAGGACCTCACCAAAGACGGAGACAGTGAAGACTTGGGGTAGTTGATCACCCAGCTGAAGGACTGGAGAGTGGAGGTCACCACCTGAGTATCCCTCTCGGCCTGCCGAAGAGACTGAGCCGCAATCAGAATGTCGTCCAGGTAAGGAAGGATACAAGTTTTAGACAAGCTAGAAAAGTTGCACCAGTCTATAAGCCAAATGGTAAGTCAACAATAAAGCCAATAATAGTGTGCACACTAATCCCAGCACTCAAAACTCAATACACTGCAAGAAAAGAGGGACACCCACAGTACCCTCTAAAAAGTGCCAAGGATGAAACAGTTGCACCACTTTAAGGGTCTAAAAAATATTCAAATTTATTGACTAATTACATATATTTACAATCACAATGAACATTAAGACTATACAATGACAACTACATGACATAAACATTTAAAACCACAAGGGGGCGCTGGAGGTCTGTCTCAGTGCAAAAAGTAAAATACTCTCCATTAAAAGTGTGTATCCAAATCCTATATACTATAACTAGTATGCTCTCAGATGCAAAAGTGCAAAAATACAACAAAAAATGTGCTAAACCCACCTATTAATCAATTCAGATCCACATGAGTGTACAAAAATAAAGCAGAATAACATGCCATTGAGCAAGAAAACACGTCGTGGTGATGGAAGTGAAAGAGAAAGAAACCTTGTGGTTTTAAATGTTTATGTCATGTAGTTGTCATTGTATAGTCTTAATGTTCATTGTGATTGTAAATATATGTAATTAGTCAATAAATTTGAATATTTTTTAGACCCTTAAAGTGGTGCAACTGTTTCATCCTTGGCACTTTTTAGAGGGTACTGTGGGTGTCCCTCTTTTCTTGCAGTGTATCAGGTAAGGAAGGATGCGAATGCCCTGATGCCGCAGCAGAGCCATCACGCCCGCCAGCACCTTGGTGAACACCCGAGGCGCCGAGGTGATACCGAAGGGTAAGGCCACAAATTGGTAATGTTGATCCTCTAGAGCAAACCTGAGAAATCTCTAATGACCCAGGAAGACTTGCACATGAAGATAAGCATCCTTGATGTCCATGGAGGTCATGAAGTCGAAGGGAACTGACAGCCGAATGAAGAGTCTCCATGCGAAAGTGCTTGAACCTGACAAACCTGTTGAGACCCTTCAAGTCCAGGATTGGCCTCAAGGACCTGTCCTTTTTGGGGACCGTGAACAAATTGAAGTAGAAACCCTGACCCCGTTCCTGGGAAGGCACCGGGCAAATGACTCCTGAGTCCAGCAGACGTTGAACCACAAGGCACAACCCCTGTGCTGACAGAGGGTTGTGAGGCATCCGGGATCTAATGAATCTGGGGGGCGGCCAGGCTGCAAACTATATTGTAACCGGAGGACACCACCTCCTGAATCCACCGGTCTGAGACGCGGAGCCTCCAGACGTGAGCAAAGAGCCGAAGCCGTCCCCCCACCCAGATGGGTGAGGGTGCTTCCTCATGCCTGAGGGGGCTTGGGAAAAGGTTTGGCTGCCTACCATCCTTGGCTAAAACATCCAGGTGCTCACCAAAGAGCCGCAGCCCCACAAAGGGGAGACCAGTGAGAGCCTTCTTAGCAGCAGTGTCAGCTGCCCACTGATGCAACCAAACAGTGCGGCGCATAGCCACCAAGAGGGCAGAGGCCCTACCACTCAGCCGTACTACATCATCCATGGCAGTAAGAATAAAGGCAACAAAATCAGAGCACAGCAAAAGGGTCCTATACTCATCCCTTCCAGCTGTAGCACCAGCAAGGAGACGGCTGATCAGTCTCTTAAGAGCAATAGCAGTTATGGCAGCGGCACAGGACGGACGCAAACCAGCCCCCACAAAGGCATGGCAGGCCAGCTGATCCATACGCCGGTCCTCGCTGTCCCGCAGTGTAGTAGTGTCAGGGGAAGGCATAACAGAAGTGTTGGACAATCCAAGAACGGGCACGTCTACCTCGGGGGGACCCGACCACCACTTAACCAAATCAGCAGGAAAAGGATACTTCTTATCCAAACCTTTAGGCACCGCGGACAATCTACTAGGACATTCCCACTCCTTGAGCACCATATTAGTGAAATGGCTCTGCTCAGGGAAATTTAGACACTGCTTAATGGTACGAAAAAGCTCACCCTGCATCCGCTTAGCCACCTCAGGGGGGGGGGGGGGGGGCAATGTGTAAAACCTAAAAAATGTGAGACAACAGATTAGCAGTGTCCTCAGGAAACCTCAGACTCAGACCCGGGGTCACTGTCGCGGCCCACCTGCTCGTCCCCAGAGGAGTCAGAGCCCGAGAAAAGCTCCCCCTCCTCCAGGGAATAACGTTCATCAAAAATACAATTCTGTGATTACTCACCTGTAGAGTAATCAGTACGTCCTGCACCAGATAATAATTCTTTACGTTTGGGTTATACATCCACACGATGGCGCTGGACTGCAGAGACAGCAAAAAAGTGGCTCCTCGCAGCCCCTTATATTCCAGGGACTTCCCACAAAATCCCCAGTATTGACAAGCAGTTAGCAAGAAGCCGGGAGAATAATAACCATAATCAAACAATTTTAACCATGATAACAATCACCATACAGAGGCACTAAGAACAATGAAAACCAAGGGCGGGGTGGAGCAGGATGTGCTGTATACTCATAATACCAATTCTACAGGTGAGTAATCACAGAATTGTATTATTCTAAGTATACAGCACGTCCTGCTCCAGATAGTGATTCCTTATGTTTGGGACATCCAATAGCAGTGTCCGTAACATAGGGTGGGTTCCCCAAAAGCAACAACAAGCAGATTAAACCACTGCCGCCTGCAGAACTTTGCGGCCAAAAACAGCATCCGCTGAGGCCCTAACATCAATCTTGTAAATCTCAGAAAAGTATGAACAGAAGACCAAGTGCCTTGCCTTGCAAAATTGTTCAACAGAAGCCTGGTGCTGAAAGGCCCAAGAGGCACCAATAGTACGAGTGGAATGAGCAGTAAGGTGGAAGGGAGGATCCTTCCCTTTAGCAGAATAGGCCTGAATAACAGCCTGATGGATCCACTTGCTGATAGTAGACTTAGCTGGAGCCAGACTCTTCTTGGGACCCGAAGGGACCACAAAAAGAGCATCAGTCTTCCTGAAGGGCTCAGTAGCCACCAAATAGAACTTCAGGTTCCTGACCACATCCAAGGAATGTAGAGCCCTCTCCTTAGGGTTACTAGGATTAGGGCACAGAGAAGGTAGAACAATGTCCTGATTGAGATGAAAAGCAGACAACTTTAGGCAGAAAATCTGGTTTAAAGCGGAACACCACCTTGTCCTGGTGTCTCTCAAAGTAAGGGGGCTTGATGGAGAGCGCCGCCAACTCAGAAACACGCCTAACAGAAGTGATAACCACCAAAAAGACTACCTTAAGCGTAAGAATGGACAAAGCAGCATCATGCACATGCTCAAATGGAGACCCCTGCAAGGCAGATAGGACCAAGTTCAAGTCCCAGACTGGTAACATAGGCTTACGTGGGGGGCGCACATGAGTAACCCCCTGGAAAAAAGTCCTGACCAGATGATGCTGGAAGAAAACAGCCAAGGCAGACACATGACCCTTCAGAGTGCTGAGTTGAAGCCCCAGATCCAAACCATGTTGGAGAAACTCCAGAATTCTAGGAATAGAAAAAACACAACAGGGAAGAGATTTAGCCCCACACCAGTCAATGTAGGCACGCCAAACCCTATAGTAAATGGAAGAAGAGGACTTTTTCCTAGCCCTGATCACATGTGTCAACAACAGAGGCAGGCAGCCCCTTTTCCCATTAAGATGGAGGTTTCAGCAGCCAGGCCGTTAAAGCCAGCGTTTGTAAATTGGGGTAGCGTAGCCGCCCCTGAGTGAGCAGGTCTGGATCCTTGGGCAGGGCGTACTGATCTACCGCCAGCTGCACGATGTCTGCGAACCACACTCTTCTTGGCCAACAGGGGGCCACCAGGATTGCTGGCACCCCTTCCTGAGCTATCTTTCGCAGAACCCTGCCCAACAGGGGAAACGGGGGAAAGACATACAGTAGCTGAAAGCCCTGCCAGGGCATTGTCAGAGCATCCACGGCAAAGGCCAGAGGGTCCTGGGACAGAAACACAAAGACTGGAAGCTTGTGACGGGACGCAAACAGATCCACATCTGGCTGACCCTAACGGTGACACAGAGAGCGAGGGACCATTCCCCCAGGCGAGAAGTCCCCCTGCTCAGAGAGTCTGCCTCCAGATTCTCCACCCCCGGAATGTACACAGCTGAGATGCAGGGGACATTGTCCTCTGCCCAGGACAGAATCAGAGGCACTTTCTTGAGGGCCCCCTTGCTCCGGGTCCCTTCCTGATGATTGATGTAGGCAACCGCCGTCTGGTTGTCCGAGCGGACCTGAACAGCCCGACCCTGAAGGTGCAGGGTCAAGCGGGGTAGAACCAACCTGATCGCCCTCAGTTCCAGAATGTTGATAGGGGTGTGGGCCTCCTGAGGGCCCCACTGCCCCTGGGAGGTTAGGGATCTCCAAAAGCCCCCCCAACCTGTCAGACTGGCATCCGTGGTGACTGTCTCCCAGCAAGGGGCCAGAAAGGATCTGCCCACCAACAGGTTCCTTGAGCCCAGCCACCACGAGAGAGACCGCCTGGCTAGGGGGGACAGAACCAAGACCTGATCCAGGGACACAGGGTCCCTGTTCATACAGACAAGAGGTGGAGTTGAAGAGGCCTCATGTGGAACTGAGCATAAGGAACCGCCTCGAAGCAGGACACCATCAGGCCCACCAGCTGCATTCCCTGCCTGATGGAAGGATGAGGGCATGACAGAAGGAGCTGAGCTTGCAGACTGTCCACCTTCTGCTGAGGAAGAAAGATCCTGGCCCGAGCTGTATCCAGATTCATGCCCAGAAATGGCTTTACCAAAGAGGGAGACAGGGAATATTTGGAGTGGTTTATCACCCAGCCGAATGACTCCAGAGTGGACACCACCCTCTGAGTATCCACCTCTGCCTGTTGGAAGGACGGAGAAGTGATAAGAATGTAATCCAAATAGGGAAGAATGTGAATGCCCTGAGCTCTCAGCAGAGCCATAATGCCAGCCAGCACCTTGGTGAATACCCTGGGAGCTGAAGTAAGACCGAAGGGCAATGCCACAAACTGGTAATGCTGATCTTCCAGAGCAAACCTGAGGAAACTCTGATGACCTGGAAAAACTGGAACATGGAGGTAAGCATCCTTGATGTCCACAGAGGTCGTGAAGTCCCCTGGGCGTAGTGAACTTACAGCTGAGCGCAGAGTCTCCATGCGAAACCTCCTGGGTCTGACAAACATGTTGAGAAACTTTAATTCCAGGATGGGCCTGACAGACCCATCTCTTTTGGGAACAGAGAAAAGGTTGGAATAGTAGCCCTTGCCCCTTTCCCCTAAGGGCACTTGGCAAATGACCCCCAGCTCCCGTAGATTCTGCACAGCAAGCAACAGGCCCTGAGCTGACAGGGGGTCTTGAGCCAGCCGGGATCTGATGAATCTTGGGGGCGGCTAGGCTGCAAAATCTATCTTGTAACCGGAGGACACTACCTCCTGAATCCACCGGTCTGAGACATGACGCCTCCAGACGTGAGCAAAGAGCCGAAGCCGTCCCCCCACCCGGATGGGTGAGGGCGCCCCTTCATGCCTGAGGGCGCTTGGGGGAGGACTTAGGCTTGGAACCCCAGGAGGGACCAGGGCGGCCACGTCCTCTGCCCCTGCCCCAGAAATCTCCCGGGCCTCTACAAAAGATGCTCCCCTTCCTACTCTGGACCCACGGTAGGAGGGAAGAAAGGAACCTGAACCTCGAAAGGGCCGAGACTGTCTCTTACGCTGGGGTAACTTGCCTCCCTTAGCAAACAGGTCCAGGCGATCCCCAAAAAGACGCAGCCCTTTAAAGGGGAACCCAGTGAGAGCCTTCTTGGCAGCGTTGTCAGCTGCCCACTGGCGCAGCCAAACCGAGTGGCGTATAGCCACCGCTAAGGCAGAAGCCCTGCCACACATTCTAATGGTATCATCCAAGGCAGAGAGGACATATGCAACAAATTCATCACAATGCAGAAATGCACTATACTCATCAGGAGCCCCATCTAAAACACTCCTGAGCCTAATAGCCACAGTTGTAATGGCAGAGGCACAAACCGGGCGCAGCACAGACCCCGCACAGGCAAAGGCATTGGAAGCCAGCTGATCAATGCGCCGGTCCTCACCATCTCTCAGTGTAGTAGAGTCAGGGGAATGCATGACAAAAGTGTTGGACAACCCCAGAATTGGTGCATCCACTTCTGGAGGGGACGACCAACGCTTAACCACTTCAGCAGGGAAAGGGTACCTCTTATCCCAACTTTTAGGCACCCCAGGGAGCCTGCTTGGTCGCTCCCACTCCTTGAACACAAGATTATTAAAGTGAGTTTGCTCAGGAAACTCCAAACGTGGCTTAGCCGTGTGAAACAACTCCCCCTCCTGCCGAGGAGCGCGGCAGGAGGAGAGATAGACAGCACTTCAAAAATGTGAGCAAAAAGCCTGTCAGTATCATCTGGAGCCCATGGGTCAGAGCCAGAATTAGCAAAACCCTTAGGCTGCTCATCAGATGATTCTGAATCAGAAAACAATTCCCCGTCTTCCAGGGGGGTATAGCCAGCCAGGTCAAAAAATTCCTCAGCCTCCATAGGAAATAAGTTAACGTCAGGTGCCAGATGAACAAAGAGGGGTGGGAGCAGCTCAATCACTATTTATACAAAATTATCAACATTATTATTCAGGGCCTGGGAACTAATTTACCGCCCAGTTTAACCCTCTCATCAACTAAATATCAAGCAACAAACATGTCTAGCTATGTGGAAAGACAGAGATTTGGTTGCATATATCTGCAGATACATGTGGAAGCCACACTGCCCCGGCAAGGCACTCTGTGTTTAGTGTGGTCCCTACTCTTAATTCTGAGTACCCAAAGTTGGGACATGCAATGCAGACAAATATCTGAGAGCTACTCACCTGGGAAGCAGCCAGCCTCCCTTTAGAACACTTCACAGGGAGAAATCCATATTACTGAATTCCTCCCTGCTTGTGCTCATGGCAATTCAAATGAACAAAGAGGGGTGGGAGCAGCTCAATCACTATTTATACAAAATTATCAACATTATTATTCAGGGCCTGGGAACTAATTTACCGCCCAGTTTAACCCTCTCATCAACTAAATATCAAGCAACAAACATGTCTAGCTATGTGGAAAGACAGAGATTTGGTTGCATATATCTGCAGATACATGTGGAAGCCACACTGCCCCGGCAAGGCACTCTGTGTTTAGTGTGGTCCCTACTCTTAATTCTGAGTACCCAAAGTTGGGACATGCAATGCAGACAAATATCTGAGAGCTACTCACCTGGGAAGCAGCCAGCCTCCCTTTAGAACACTTCACAGGGAGAAATCCATATTACTGAATTCCTCCCTGCTTGTGCTCATGGCAATTCAAATGAACAAAGAGGGGTGGGAGCAGCTCAATCACTATTTATACAAAATTATCAACATTATTATTCAGGGCCTGGGAACTAATTTACCGCCCAGTTTAACCCTCTCATCAACTAAATATCAAGCAACAAACATGTCTAGCAGGTGCCAGATGCCGCCTCTTAGCCGAGGCCTTACGCGCCGTAGAGCCAGCAATCAGCTTCTCAATACTGGCCACCCTGGTAGACAAATCAGGCTGAGACTCCCCACTGGTATGCACCTTACTGGGAGTCAGATGTAAGCGTGGGGGAGTGGGCGAAGCCACACGGGGCGCAGGCCCAGCCACAGGTAACCCAGATTGCAGCGCAAGCGCCCGCTGGGCACAGGGTACACAAACCCGCATATTGTCATAACTAGTAGGGGACACCCCACACGCCACACACAGCCGGGCTTGTCCCAAGGAAACCCAAGCACATTATACTGAGAAGCCTCCATATGGTGATTATCACTCGGGATGCCCCAATAACCCGCTAGGGAAGTGGGAGGTAAAGGCAGAGTAGGCCTCTAATAACAACTAAATAGAGGGGATAGGCCAGGAGATACCACAATTAAGTTTGACCCGCCTGCAAGACAAACAAAAAGACCCGTAAGCGGTATGCAAACACAACAATAATTAAAGATAAGGTAGAAGCCAGCCACACAGCACGAGAAGGCAAAATGGCGCCCACAGATACCTCGAGGGGCGCGGAGACAGTGATGCTGAACGCACCATCCGCAAGGCCTGCCCCCCAAAGAGAGCGAAGGTGCCCACGTGACCATGTCAGCCAATGATGGCGCAGCAACGGCAGAGGTAAAGACGCCGCTTGAGCGCGGAACGCCGTACCAGCGTGCGCAGCAGCATTTTTAAAAGCAACCAGTGCAACCAAAACCGGCGCGGCGACACAAGCCAAGCCATACCACGTAAACAATAAAAGTGAAGAATACACCAACAACAGACACACACAGAGAGCATACCCCCCCCTCCCGAGAATACCAGGGAGAGCGAGGGAGGGCAGCGGCCAACCTAACAGGAGCCCACAGATGGACAGGGGGCGAGGGGCGATAGCGCGGGAGGGGGCATTCCATAAGGCTCACCATGGGCCTATACCGCCTACCCTTTGGTGGGGGATTGCAGTCGGAGCAGCGCTCCTTAAGCACCTGACAACGGTGCTTCCTACCGTCACCCGACCAGTGCAGCCAAACCTGGGAGGCATGAAAAGGAGGAACGGGTGGGAATAGTCCTACAGGGCCGCAGGCTAATAGCCCCGCTCACCTGCGAGTAGAGAGAGCCATCTTCTTGTCATCGCAGCACCGACTGCAGAGAAGAACTAGGGATTTTGTGGGAGGTCCCAGGAATATAAGGGGCCGGGAGGAGCCACTTTTTTGCTGTCTCTGCATTCCAGCGCCATCGACAGCCTGGGGTGATTAATACAGGCGCAATATGCCAGCACAGGGTAAAGGCTAATAAAAGCCACCTGGGATGCCCCCCGAGGGATGCCCCCAGAATCAGTAAGGGGAGATGAAGGGGTGGAGTAAGGAGCAGGACTGGGAGAAACCACAACCCACGGGTGTCCCGCCTGAAAGACATAAGCAAACATACATAAGTATCCCGCAGCCCATGCCCCAAGGATAGCCAAAAACCCCAGAGGGGACTCACGGACCAAGCAGGACAAGGATCGCCAGCCGCCAGACCACCGGAGGAAGCGACGCAGGCAGAAATCACCGCCGCAGCCCAGGGATTGAAGAGGGCCCCAGACACGCAGCAGAAGCAAGATGGCGCCGACAGAGGAACCTTGAGGGGCGGGCTGCGTGAGAACGACGCGATACACGTCACCTGCCGGCCCCGCCCCCCCCCAAAGAGTGCGAACGGCGCTCACGTGTCCTCGCCGACATCATCCCCACAGTGAAAAAACGCCTCACAAATATAGCGCCGCCCACCGCAGACCGTAGTACAAAGTGGCGGCAGCAAAAGTATACAAAAACAGTCTAAAAAACAGGCTAAAAACACAGACACTAACACCCCCCCCCCCCGAACACCCGTCGGGGAGAGAAGAGGGGGGGGCAGGAGAGCGAGCAGGCAGCGGCGAAGCCCAGGCCAGTGGGGGGGGGGGGGACCCCGAACATAGAAAACATGTCCAAAAACACTCACCCCCTCAGAAGCTAGAACAGGAACTCCGCATCCCTAGTAGGCTCACCATAAAAGCCTATGGCCGGCTAACCTTTTGAGCAGCGCTCCTTGAGCACTTGACCCCAGTGCTCCGCTACCTTCACCCGATCCAACAACCGAGGCTGGGAGGCACAGAGGGTCCGGAAAAGGGTGGAAATAGATATGCAGGGCTGCAGGCATGGTTGCCCCGCACACCTGCGCATAGAAAGAGAGCCATCTTCTATCTTCGCAGTAAGCACTGCAGAGAACAACTGGATAAGTCTATGGTGATTCCGTTTTTATATGGTACTGGGCGGAGCCACAACTCTTCTGCAGTACCACTGCGCCACCTTGTGGCGGAATCCCAGATGTTATGACTTTGTGAAGCAGGCCGTGCCATGCACTAGGAAAAGGAAAACCTCATAAAAGGCATGTACTTTAAAACAGGAATGGTTACTACAAAAACCAATATTACAGGTTTAGAAATCAACACAAGAACCCACGGCCCTCCACCCATGTATTCTACCCACTGATACCACTGCCCTTCCCCCTCAGTAAAGCTCCAAAGACAGCTTTCCCAGCAAACCCTAAGGGAATTACCTAATGACTAGGAGAATGGTGCAGCAAAAAATACAATTCTGTGATTACTCACCTGTAGAATTGATATTATGAGTATACAGTACATCCTGCTCCACATATAATACTTACAAGTGGGTTATCCTCCGCCAGATGGCGCTGTACTGCAGAGACATTGAAAACAGGCTCCTCCCGGCCCCTCAAATACCCGGGGACCTCCCACAAATCCCCAGCATTGAAAAGCAGTGAACGAGAAGCCGGAAAAATGTAACCACCCAAACTGGAAACTATAACAATGATAGCAATCACCATACAGGGAATCCAAGATAATGCAAAGCCAAAGGTGGGTTGGAGCAGGACGTACTGTATACTCATAATACCAATTCTACAGGTGAGTAATCACAGATTTGTATTATTCTTAGTATACAGTACGGCCTGCTCCAAATATAATACTTACAATCGGGACATCCAATAGCAGTGCCCATAAAGTAGGGTGGAATCCCCAAGAAAAAAGGCAGCAGCAGACAGTTTAAACCACTGCCGCCTGCAGAACCTTTCGGCCAAAAGCAGCATCAGCTGAGGCCCTAACATCAACCTTGTAAAACTTTGAAAAGGTATGAACAGAAGACCAAGTAACGGCCTTGCAAACTTGTTCAACAGAAGCCTGGTGCTGAAAAATACCATTTTGTGAGTACTCACCTGTAAAATGGGTATTACGAGTATGTCACACACCCCGCTTCCAACATTCATGACACTTGGGTAACCAGCCTGTAGAGGGCGATCTTGCAGAGATGACATGAGAAAAAAGGCGTCCCTCCTGGTCCATGAATACCCGGGACCTCCCACTATTCCTCAGTCTTTTAAAAAAGCAGTGAAGAACCAGGAAGAGCAAATTATATAGTGAAAAATAATAAGAAACACCATATAAAGGATCCCAGAACAAAAAAGGGCGGGGGAAGCGGGGTGTGTGACATACTCGTAATACCCATTTTACAGGTGAGTACTCACAAAATGGTATTATTCCTAGTATGTCACACACCCCGCTTCCAACATTCATGACACTTGGGACATCCAATAACAGTGTCTATGGGCGGGGATCCCACAAGGAAAATAAGGCATAACTTAAAGTGTGAACCGAAGACCAAGTAGCAGCCTTGCAAACTTGTTCAACAGAAGCCTGGTGCTGAAAAACCCCGGACGCACCAACAGCACGAGTAGAATGAGCAGTAACACGAAAAGGGGGAACCTTCCCCTTAACAGAATAGGCCCCAACAATGGCCTGACGAATCCATTTACTAATGGAAGATTTGGCGGGTGCCAAACCCTTCCTAGGCCCAGAAGGCACAACACAAGGAACAACATCCAAAGAATGTAAAACCCTTTCCTTGTTATTACTAGGATTAGGGCACAATGAAGGAAGAACTATATCCTGATTTACGTGGAAGGCAGACACCACTTTAGGAAGAAAAACTAGTTTTAAAACGAAAAACCACCTTATCCTGATGCCTCTCATAGTAAAGAGCCTGTATTGACAGGGCCGCCAATTCAGAAACCCGATGGACAGAGGTAATAGCAACCAAAAAGGCAACTTTCTGAGTGAGAATATGAAGAGAAACCTCCTGTAAAGGTTCAAAAGGAGCCGCCTGCATAGCAGAGAACACCAGATTAAGATCCCAAACTGGAAGTAGGAGCTTTCTAGGAGGCCGTACATGCGTGACCCCCTGGAAAAAAAAAGTCTTAACCAAAGGGTGAAGAGCAAATGACCTTTGAAAGAAAATAGCCAAAGCAGAAATCTGCCCTTTCAAAGTACTAATCTGGAAGCCCAAATCCAGACCCCGTTGCAGAAACTCCAAAATCCTAGGGATAAAAAATACCCTGCAAGGCAGGGACCTAGACTCACACCAGTCAATATAGGACCTCCAAGTCCTGTAATAAACCACAGAGAAAGACTTCTTTCTAGCGCTAACAAGAGTCAGAATGACAGCATCAGAAAGGCCTTCCTCCTTTAAGATGGAGATTTCAGCAGCCACGCCGTCAAAGCCAGCGTTGGTAAATTGGGGTAACAAAGTTGACCCCGAGTTAAGAGATCTGGAAAAAGAGGCAGAGGCAACAGATCCTCTGCCAGCCTTGTGACCTCTGCGAACCACAGGCGTCTTGGCCACTTTGGAGCCACCAGAATTGCTGGTGCCCCTTCCAGAACCAACTTGCGCACCACCTTGCTTATCATGGAGAATGGGGGAAAAAGATACAGGAACCCCAGATCCTTCCAGGCAAGAGACATGGCATCCACTGCCACTGCCAGAGGATCCTGGGATAGAGACACAAAAGCTGGAAGCTTGTGGTTGTGGCGAGACGCAAACAGGTCCAACCGCGGAGTCCCCCACTTGTGACAAAGGAACTGAAAGACCTCGGGGTTGAGAGACCATTCTCCCTGGCGAGCGCATGAGTCTGCCTCCACATTCTCTATCCCCGGAATGTAAACTGCCGATATGCAGGGAACATTGATCTCTGCCCACTGCAGGATCAGAGACGCTTCCCGGAGGGCACCCCAACTGCGAGTCCCTCCCTGGTGATAGATGTATGCAACTGCTGTTCGGTTGTCTGACCGAATCTGAACCGGCAAACCCCGCAAGAGATGAGTCAGTAGGAGCAGAACCAGACGAATAGCCCGGTTTTCCAATAAATTGATTGGGGAGTGAGCCTCCAGAGGCCCCCACAACCCCTGAAACCGGTGTCTCCTCCAGATGCCCCCCCCAGCCCGTAAGGCTGGCATCTGTGGTGACCAACTCCCAACAAGGGGTCAGAAATGACTTGCCGTCCCTGAGATTGCTCGAAATCAGCCACCACTGGAGGAACTGCAGGACGAGGGGAGACAACAGACAAGTCCGCTTCAAAGACAACGGGCGCTTGTCCCACTTCGCCAGGAGAAAAGAGCTGAAGCGTCCTCATGTGGAACTGAGCCAAAGGATCCGCTTCGAGCGTGGCCACCATCAACCCCACTAATCTCATCCCCAAGCGGATAGGCTGATGAGGATTGGACAGGAACAGATGAATTAAATCCTGAATAATCTTGGACTGAGCAAGAAATACCCTGGCCTGAAGGGTATCCAGAATCAAGCCCAGAAAGGGAATCTCCCTTACAGGACAAAGAGAGGACTTGGCATGGTTTATCACCCAACCAAACCTCTCTAGTGTAGTCACCACTGTTCTGGTGTCCAATTCCGTCTAATTGAAAGATGACGCTGTGATGAGCAAGTCGTCCAGCAATGGCACGATGCGAATGCCCTGGACCCTGATAATAGCCATTACTCCTGCCAGGACCATGGTAAACACTCTTGGGGATGGAGTGAGACCGAATGGAAGAGCCGCAAACTGAAAATGGTGGTCTTCTACTGTGAATCTGAGAAACCTTTGGTGAGCGGCAAAAATAGGAATGTGCAGATAAGCATCCTTGATGTCTATGGATGTCATAAAGTCCCCCTGGCGGAGAGCGTCGATCATTGAACGCAACGACTCCATGCGGAACTTTCGGAAACGAATAAACTGATCGAGTCGTCTCAAATCTAGAATAGGCCGAACAGAGCCGTCCTTTTTTGGGAACCGTAAATAGGTTGGAGTAAAACCCCAGACCTCTTTCCGCTGGAGGAACCTAGCGGATAACATCCATGTTTAAAAGGTTCGCCACAGCTGTCCGGAGCCCCTGTGCGATCAGCGGATCTGCGGGCATCCGAGACCTGAAAAATCTGGGAGGAGGCCGAACCTCGAATTCCAGCTTGTAACTGGAGGACACAACTTCCAGAATCCATCTGATACCTCTTGACCTAAGCCTGGAAAAAAAGAATCGCAGCCGTCCCCCCACCCGTACGGGTGAGGGCGCCTCCTCATTGCTGGGCAGGCTTGGAAGTGGACTTGGGCTTAGATCCCCAACTCTGACCTGGACGGCCACGTCCTCTTCCTCTGTTCCATGCAGGCTTTTCCCATTCCTTAAGAATGATATCTTCAAAATGTTCCTGATTAGGAAATTCAAAACGAGGCTTGGAGGCTCCAAAGAACTCCCCTTTCTGAGGAGGGACTGCTTTTGGAAAATTGATAGCCAAAACCTCATATAATTGAGCAAGAGCTTTAGGGGTGTCAAAATTCTCCCCTTCACCTTGTTCAGCGTCAATACCCACAAATTGCTGAACATCCAAAACATCAGATTCTTCAAAGAATTCTCCTTCTTCAAACGGAGAACAATCAAAAATGCTCGCTACAATCAAGCTCATTTGCCTCAATGGCCAGAGCTAAATGTTTTCTTTTAGCTGAGGCCTTCTTGGTCACAGAGCTAGACCTTTATTTTTCAATGTGAGCCAATCAGGCACATACAGTTCATCAGAAAGCGACTCTCTACCCATGACAATATCACTGGGGGTATGGACAAGACAAGGCGGCGTGGGGGAAGAGGCAGGAGCCACCGACCCTGAGGCTTGGGCCCCTGACTGCTGCATTATAACCAATTGAACACAAGATACACAAAAAAAAATGTGTTATCCCCAACAAGGGATGCCCCACATCACAAACACTGCCGAGTCTGTCCCGCAGGTACTGAAAAGCCAGTATCCTGAGATGCCTCCATATGGTGTTTATTAAAATACTTAATTTTTTTATAGTCGCCAAGTATATGGGATTTTTACAGCCGAAGCTACCCGGGATGCCCCTTAATAGTCCCTAGGTGGGAGGATTTTAAACAAGGACCAGGAGAAACCCCTATTAAGAGAGTTTCCCCCTGGAAGATAGAGAAAACACAATAAGCCTTATGCATATGCAAGAAAGAAATGACAGTAAATAAAAAAACTTCCCTTTAGTATAACTAAAGGGTACTCCCAGTGACCACAACGGCCCAGCGACAGCCCTGCGACCAATCGATATAAGAAAAGCCCAGCAGCAGCACCAACTCAGCAGCCAGGACCAGTGGAGGCCAGCACCAGAATAGGAACCAGCAAACCACACGTCAAACAGGAAGAGGAAGAAGAAATGCGATGCCGACTCGAAGCCCCGCCCACCACCTAGCACTCATAGAATGGGGCCGAACGAAAAAAAGAGAGGGAAATTTAAAAAACCCAAAACAGGTATGTCACTTTCTTATCTTTTCCCTTTTTTTTTGCAAATGCATAGGCCAAAAGATACTCCCTAAATAAAGATTCCCCCCCCCCATCACCCCAGCAGGGTCCAGGAGGGTCAAAAAGGGGGGAAAACAATAAGCACCCAATAGGCACAAGGAGATTTAAAGGGACGGGGCATCCCATGCCGGGGGACACCAACCCGGATTCCGCCTACCCCTTATTTGAGGTCTCACGGAGGGAGCAAGCTCCCATATACACCCAAGGGTGTATCTACCTTTGCCCGAGCCAAGGCTGGGAGGCATAACATAAATATCACAATACAAAAATGTGGCTTCAGGCAGAAATAGAAAAATGCCGAGCGTGACCCGGCTACCTGCAGGAAGGAGAGTCATCTTCTGAATGCTTTGCCGACTGCAGAGACGAAAAGACTGAGGAATAGTGGGAGGTCCCGGGTATTTATGGACCAGGAGGGGCTCCTTTTTTCTCATGTCATCTCTGCAAGATCGCCCTCTACAGGCTGGTTACCAAGTGTCATGAATGTTGGAAGCGTGGTGTGTGACATACAAGGAATAGCCCAAGAGGCACCAATAGCACGAGTGGAATGAGCAGTAAGGCGGAAGGGAGGATTCTTCCCCTTAGCAGAATCACAGCCTGACGAATCCACTTGCTGATAGTAGACTTGGCAGGAGCCAAAACCTTCCTAAGACTAGAAGGGACCACAAAAAGAGCATCAGTTTTCCTGAAAGGTGCAGTAGCCACCAGATAGTACTTCAGAAACCTAACCACATCCAAAGAGTGCAAACCCCTCTCCTTAGCATTGCTAGGATTAGGGCACAAAGAAGGAAAACCAATATCCTGATTCAAATGAAAGGCAGACACTACCTAAGGCAGACACTACCTTAGGCAGAAAGTCAGGTTTGAAACGAACAACCACCTTGTCCTGGTGTCTCTCATAGTAGGGGGGCTGAATGGAAAGCACCGCCAATTCAGACACACGCCTAACAGAGGTGATAGCCACCAGAAATACAACCTTGAGCAGAAGAATGACCAGGGCAGCGTCCTGCAGAGGCTCAAAGGGAGCACCCTGCAAGGCTGACAAAACCAAGTTCAAATGCCAAACAGGCACCTTTACGTGGGGGGCGCACATGAGTGACCCCCTGGAGAAAAGTCCTGATCAGAGGGTGCTGAGCCAAGGACCTCTGGAAGAAAATAGCCAGGGCAGAGACCTGCCCCTTCAGAGTACTGAGCTGGAGCCCCATCTCCAACCCATGCTGCAGGAACTCCAGAATCCTGGGAATAGAAAACACACGACAGGGAAGAGACTCATACCAGTCAATGTAGGCACGCCAAACCCTGTAATAAATGGAAGAGGAAGACTTCTTCCTAGCCTTTATCAAAGTATCCACAACCGAAGAAGACAGCCCCTTCTCCATCAAGATGGAGATTTCAGCAGCCAGGCCGTAAAAGCCAGAGTTTGTAAATTGGGATGGCGTAGTGAGCCCTGAGTGAGCAAATCTGGCACCAAGGGCAGAGCGTACTGATCTACCGCCAGCTGCACCACGTCTGCGAACCACACTCTTCTTGGCCACCTGGGAGCCACCAGAATCACTGGCACCCCTTCCAGAACAATCTTGCGCAGAACCCTGCCCAGCAGGGGAATTGGAGGGAAGACATACAGGAACTGAAAGTCCTGCCATGACATTTCTAGAGCATCCAAGGTCAGAGGATCCTGGGACAGAGAGACAAAAGCTTGGAGCTTGTGATTGTGGCGGGACGCAAACAGATCCACATCTGGTTGGCCACAACGGTGACACAGGGATTGAAACACCCTGCTGCATAGGGACCATTCTCCCTGGCGAGAGGTCCCCCTGCTCAGAGAGTCCGCCAGGCGATTTTCCACCCCCGGGATGCACACAGCTGATATGCAGGGGACATTGGCCTCCGCCCAAGTCAGGATCAGAGACGCTTCCTCCCTGATGATTGATGTAGGCAACTGCCGTCTGGTTGTCCGAGCGCGCCTGAACAGGCAGGCCCCGAAGGTGAATAGTCAAGTGAGCCAGAACTAACCTGATCGCCCGTAGTTCCAAGACATTGATAGGTGTGTGGACCTCCTGAGGACCCCACCTCTCCTGGAACCGCAGAGACTTCCAGAAACCCCCCCAACCTGACAGACTGGCATAGCGTAGTGACCGTCTCCCAGGGAGAGGTAAGAAAGGATCTGCCCCCCAACAGGTTCCTTGAGTCCATCCACCACAAGAGGGACCTCCTGACCCAAGGGGAGAGCACACAGACCCCGTCCAGGGACGCTGGGTCCTTGTCCCATACTGACAATAGGTGAAGTTGCAGAGGCCTCAAGTGGAACTGAGCATAAGGGACTGCTTCGAAGCATGCCACCATCAGGCCCACCAGCTGCATCCCCTGCCTGACTTAGGGATGAGGACAAGCTAGGAGGGACTGAGCCTGTGCAATCAGACTGTCCACCTTCTGTTGAGGAAGGAAAATCCTTGCCTGAACTGAACTCAGATTCATTCCTAGGAATGGAGTTACCAAGGAAGGGGACAGTGAGGACTTGGGGTGGTTGATCACCCATCCAAATGACTCCAGAGTGGACACCACCAGCTGAGTATCCAACTCTGCCTGATGTAGAGACTGGGAAGTGATGAGAATGTTGTCCAGATAGGGAAGCACGCGGACGCCCTGACATCTGAGCAGAGACATCACGCCAGCCAGCACCTTGGTGAACACCCTGGAGCTGAAGTGAGGCCAAAGGGTAAGGCCACAAACTGGTAGTGTTGATCCATCAGAGCGAACCTGAGGAACCTTTGATGACCTGGGAACACAGGAATATGAAGGTAAGCATCTTTGATGTCCACAGAATTCATGAAATCCCCTTGGCGCAGGGAACTGATGGCAGAGCGCAGAGTCTCCATGCGAAAGAGCCTGCCCCTGACAAATTTGTTGAGGATCTCCAAGTCCAGGATGGGCCTGACTGAACCATTTTTTTGGGGTACTGTGAATAGGTTGGAATAAAAGCCCTTGCCCTTGCCCTTTTCTGTTAAGGGGACCTGGCAGATGACCCCCAGCTCCAGGAGGCCTTGCACTGCTTGCACTAGCTCCTGAGCTGACACAGGGTCCTGAGGAATCCGGGATCTGATGAATCTTGGAGGGGGACAGGCAGCAAACTCTAACTTGTAACCAGAGGACACTACCTCCTGAATCCACCTGAGACATGAAGCCTCCAGACGTGAGCGAAGTGCTGCAGCCGTCCCCCCACCTGGATGGGTGAGGGAGCCCCATCATGCCTGAGGGGGCTTGGGAGAGTATTTTGCTTTGGGACCCCAGGAGCCAGGACGTCCACATCCTCTGCCTCTACCCCAGAAATCTCCCCGGGCCCCAGGAAAGGAAACCCCCCTCCCGTGTCTGGCACCACGGTAAGGGGAGGAGAAGGAACCCTGACGCCTGCGCTGGGGTTGCCGCCTGCGCTGGGGTAACCTGCCTCCCTTAGCAAAAAGGTCCAGGCGGTCCCCAAACAGGTGCAGTCCTTTAAAGGGAAAACCAGTGAGAGCCTTCTTGGCAGCGTTGTCAGCAGCCCACTGGCGCAGCCAAACCGAGCGGCGTATAGCCACCACAAGGGCAGAAGTTCTGGCACACATTCTGATGGTGTCATCCAATGCTGAGAGGACAACATTTACAAAAACATCACAACTGGAGAGTGCATTGAACACCTCACAAGGCAAATCATCAGGGGCACTATCAAGTATATTTCTGATAAGGGTTCTAGTGGCCACAGCAGTAATAGCAGAGGCACAGAACGGGCGCAACCCCGTCCCCGCACATGCAAAGGCGTGGGATGCCAGCTGGTCAATGCGCCGGTCCTCAACATCCCGCAGGGTGGTAGAGTCAGGGGAATGCATGACAGGGGTGTTAGATAGCCCTAGGATCGGGGCATCCACCTGGGGGGGGGGGGATGACCAACATTTAACCACCTCAGCAGGAAAGGGATACTTCCTATCCCAACTTTTTGGAACCCCGGGAAGTTTACTGGGGCGCTCCCATTCCTTGAGCACAAGGTTATGGAAATGTGCCTGCTCGGGAAATTCCAAACGTGAATTTGCTGTATGGAAAAGCTCCCCTCTTTGCCTGGGAGCCGCAACAGGGAGAGAAATGGACAGAAACTCAAAAATCTGGGTCAATAATCTGTCAGTGTCATCCGGGGCCCAAGGGTCAGAGCCAGAATAGTCATGACCCCTTGGTCTCTCATCAGATGAGCCTGAGTCAGAAAACAGCTCCCCTTCATCAGACGGGGTATAGCCACAAAGATTCCAAAACTCCTCAGTTTCCATAGGGAAAACAGTAACATTAGGCATCAAATGCCAAGGTATTAGCAATTAACTTCTCAACAGTAGCCAGTCTAGAAGACACATCAGGCTGAGAATCCCCACTTGTATGCAATTCAGTAGGAGTGAGATTTAAGCTTGGGGGAGTAGGCAAAGCAAAACGAGGTGCAGCCACTGGCAGACCAGATTGCAATGCAAGCACCTGCTCAGCACAGGGTACACAGACCCGCGCCTTGTCAGCGTCAGCATGAGGCTGCCCACACGCTACACACAGCCGGTCTTGTCCCGAAGGGAACCCAGTCACATTATCCTGGGATGCCTCCATATGGTGATTATAGCGGCGCTATACGCTGATAGGGAATAACGCTATATAGCAACCCCAGATGCCCCAATAACCCGCTAGGGAAGTGGGAGTATAACATTTACAAGGCCTACCAGTTATATACTAATATAGGGCCGGGAGAAGCCAAAAAAGTTCGCCCCGCCTGAAAGACATAAGCAGACAAGACCTGTAAGCACACAAGTATACAAAAGTGAAAGATATAAAGCCGCCCGCAAGGGCACTTACGGACCGCGGTAGGTAGGGGTCCGTCATGCATGGGCCAACCAAGCAGGTTAAAGATGGCGTCGGTATACCTTGCGCTCTTCGGGGGGGCGAAGCCATGCAAGCAGCCAATGACGGTGCCTGAGGTAATGCCGCTGCCTAGCGCGGAACAAAGTCAGCGCGCGGCAGCAAGTTTAAAAAGACAGTATAGGCAAGACAGCACGGTGGCTGACACAAGACTAAGCATAATGGAACAAAAGTGTAAAACACAGAATGCATAGCATACACATTTACACACCCCCCCCTCTTTTCCCCCGAAGGCTACTAGGAGGATGAGGGAGGACAGCGGCCACTTAAATAGGGCCCACCGATAGGCAGGGGCACTAGTGCGGGAGGGGCATCCCATAGAGGCTCACCATAAGCCTGAACCGCCTACCCTTTGGTGGGGGATTGCGGTGGAGCAGCGCTCCTAAGCACCTAACAGCGGTGCTGCCTACCTTCACCCGACCAGCGCAGCCAAGGCTGGGAGGCATATTACTAGTGGAACGGGTGGGAATAGTCCTACAGGACCGCAGGCTAATAGCCCCGCTCACCTGCGAGTAGAGAGCCATTTCTTGTCCTTCGCAGCCAGACTGCAGAGAAATTCTGGGGATTTGTGGGAGGTCCCCGGGTATGAGGGGCCGGGAGGAGCCTATTTTCGGTGTCTCTGCAGTCCAGCGCCATCTGGCGGAGTATAACCCGACTGTAAGTATTATATTTGGAGCAGGACGTACTGTATACTAAGAATAGCACATATAATGTATACACACACACCCTTTTTTCCCCCCGAAGGCTACAGGGAGAATGAGGGAGGACGGCAGCCCATCTAGATAGGACCCACCGATATACGGGGCATGGGGCAATAGTGCGGGAGGGGCATCCCATAGAGGCTCACCATAAGCCTATACCGCCTACCCTTTGGTGGGGGATTGCGGTGGAGCAGCGCTCCTTAAGCACTCATGGAGCTGCCTACCGTCACCCAACCAGCGCAGCCAAGGCTGGGAGGCACATTACTAGAGGAACGGGTGGGAATAGTCCTACAGGGCCGCAGGCTAATAGCCCCGCTCACCTGCGAGAAGAGAGAGCCATATTCTTGTCCTTCGCAGTCCAGACTGCAGAGAAATTCTGGGGATTTGTGGGAGGTCCCCGGGTATTTGAGGGGCCGGGAGGAGCCTGTTTTCAATGTCTCTGCAGTACAGCGCCATCTGGCGGAGGATAACCCACTTGTAAGTATTATATTTGGAGCAGGACGTACTGTATACCAAGAATAAAGCACCATTAGCATTGGGTTCGCACAGCGGATAAAATGGTCTGAAATGATAAACTGCTGAGATGACAAAGAAAGGCATGACCTGCGCAACGGCACCAGGCACGGCACACCCTCCTTAACCCTTGGGATGCCGTACCAAAATGACATAAGGATGCCAGAAGAGAGGTCCAAGTACACCAGTAGCAGTAACACCAAGTCCTTAACTCTTGGGATGCCGTACCAAAATGACAAAAGGATGCCAGAAGAGGGGTCCAAGTACACCAGTAGCAGTCACACCAAGTCAAAGAGTAGACACAGGAAGCAATAGAGGCAATGGCAGATAGTAAAAGATGTAGAGAGAGCAGGCCAGGGGACAGTCTCTCACATTTTCCCTGGTGGACTAAACTGTGGGAATCCATACAATTTGCTATCAGTCTTCCAATCCATATAAACAACTTTTGATTCAGTACAATCTGCCGATGTGTCACATGATTTTCACAAGGAAAAAATACCATTTTGTGATTACTCACCTGTAAAAATACAACTCTGTGAAGTACTCACCTGTAGAGTTGATATTATAAGCATACAGCACGTCCTGCTCCAGATATAGTAATAACATGTGGGTAATCCTCCGCCTCGGGCGCCGTGCACTGCAGACATGTAGAAAACAAGCTCCTCCCGGCCCTACATATACCGAAGGACCTCCCACAAATCCCCAGCATTGAAAAGCAGTGAGAAGAGAAGCCGGGAGAAACAAACCACCCAGAAAACTGGCAATAATATCAATTGATAACAATCAGCATACAGGGGATCCAGAACAAGTGAAACCAGGGTGGGGTGGAGCAGGACATGCTGTATGCGTATAATATCAACTCTACAGGTGAGTACTTCACAGAGTTGTATTATTCTAAGCATACAGCACGTCCTGCTCCAGATATAGTAATAACATGTGGGACATCCAATAGCAGTGTCCATAAAATAGGGTGGGATCCCCATGAGAAGGGCACAGCCAACAGTAAAGCGCTGTCACCCGCAACCATGCTACCAAGAGCAACGAGAGCAATGCTCTAACCTCAACCTTTGAACCTTGTAAAGGGAGAACTGAACCCAAGCAGCAGACTAGCCAGCTAGCTCGCCAGAACTTAGTGCTAAGAGGACCAAGCCAAGCACAAGTAGTAAAAGAACAACAAACAATAGAGAAGGAGAATCTTCTCGTGACAGAATAGGCCAGAATAAACAGCCTAACCATGCTACTGCGGGAGAGCAGCCATGGCAACTCCGAACTCTCCCCAACAGGGAATACTGACAACAATACTCAGAAGAAGCCGAAAGTATACTCTAGGCTCAGAAGGTCAAAACCAACCGAGTAGGACCAATCCAAAGGTCACCTCACCCGTGGAGGTAATCAGATCCGGTACTTCAAGAAGGGAACACCAAAAGGCCCCAAAGGCGAAATCCCTACAGGGACCAAAGACCGTTCAGGAAGATCTCCAACACCTGTAGAGAGATACAGATCCCTCTATCTCATAGCAAACAAGCCAATAGTCCAGAGACCGGAGAATCTGGGATAAGGAGAATAAAAACACCTGAAGCCCAGAACAGCGTAAGGCGGCACTCTCACCTCATGGTGTACAGATATATAACGATGTATATATATATATATATATATAGAATGACTAGAACCGCCCACAGAGCCATCCTTTATGGCACACTTCTGACTGGAACAACCGATAAGATGGAAGGAACGGGTCAGACAAGAACCTGAATAAGACCCAAGGGAACCCTTAGCAGGGCGTTAGTATGAATAATCCCCCCAAAGGGGAACCAGGAATTTCCCAAGGAATGCACCTGAGCAACCTCTGATGAATGCTCAACACAGAAGATTGGATCATACTTCTGCAATAGACGAACAGGGCGAGCCCTGAAACCTTCACAGAACTAAGTTGGGGAGCCAACACCAACAATGCTGTTAGAACCCTAGACCCCGGGAACAGAGAACGTCCAACAAGGGAGAGAGCTTAGGCCCAGCAAGGCAATATGGGTACCACATACCCTGACACAGAGTGGCAGAAGGAGGAAGACGAAGAGGAGGAGCTAGGTCCTAGCTCTCCAAGAGAACAAGACACTCAGAGATGAATCATCTCCAACGGGGTAAAGAACAAAACCTGCCTAATGCCAAGTAGAGCCTGAAGATAGGGGCGAATAGAAGGAGCCTGACTATGCAAAATAAGCCTCATGAGAGAGCATACAGGCCCACTGTCCTCAGCAGAAGCCTCTGCGGACCACACCCCACTGGGCCACCCAGGCCCCTAGCATATCGGTTTTCCTCGCCGCCAGCGATCTTGCGCAAACCTTCGCCAAGCAGGGTGAAGAAAATAAGACAGTACAGGTATAATGTCTAGCCAGAACTACTAACCTAAACTTAAAGGTTAGACCAATCTGGGCCAATAAGAAAGGGTAGAACCCTGTGATAGTGACGGAGTCCAACAGGTCCATACCAGTATGAACTCAATGGAACAATAGAGAACCGCCTGCCATAGGAGGGCATCCATCGGGGCTAATATCTATAAAAACGCAAGGAATGATGATTCCCACATAGATCAGAATCGGAGCTTCCCTGGAATAGAGTTAGTCCAGGACTTTCACAGGGAACAAGGGACAGGCCACCGTCTTACCAAACCAAGAGTCCCCAAATGGGCAGTTCCCGAAGGGAGTAGCCCAGCAAGATAGAACCCACCGAGAGCTCGTTGAGACAACAAAAACAATAGGTAATTGGACCCTTTAAGGTCCCCACCTAGGAACCGCAGGGGATTTAAGAAGGAACAAGCCCCCCCTGTCATCCTGCAAGATTTGGCACCATGGTGACCACCAACAGGGAGAAACAAGAAAGTAGGGGATGATCCCTGACGGATCCCTTGAAGAAACCCGCGGAAGAGTAACCGCCTCCACTCTAAGGAAGATACACAGACCTAGATCCAGGATGCTGAACCCCTATCCAGGACTCATACCTAAAGTGCCTCAGAGCCCAAGGGCACAGAGAATAAGGGATAACAGCCGAGGAGCCACCAGCGGCCACGCCTGGTGCAATTCTGCCTGGGGATAATAACTTGACAGGAAGGAAGGCCAGACCTTGACCCAGAAAATCCCTTATAGTCAAGAAGAGGGCACTAGCTGGAGCCGAATCCATATG
Source organism: Gastrophryne carolinensis (assembly GCA_027917425.1). Lineage (NCBI taxonomy): Eukaryota > Metazoa > Chordata > Amphibia > Anura > Microhylidae > Gastrophryne > Gastrophryne carolinensis. The sequence goes on along the minus strand of CM051234.1, from coordinate 250,770,787 downwards.
CAATCCTGGGAAACTGGAGGATGGAACGGAGTAGGACCTCCACTAAGGTCCATCCAAACGACTCCCTCTTGTGAGTAAGAAGGAGGACCTGAGAGGTCCCTTGGTAGCTACCACCTGGTTTCATGCAAGACATCACACCCCTCCTGAGCCTAGCAGGCACATGAAACGCAACAAGGGAACCAGCCACCGCCACAAAGGGCGGCTATAACCGCCAATACCCAGCTGTAGTGGGCTCAGTGTCCAGAAGACACCTTGTAGTCATAATAAACATCTCAGCCCTTCACGGGCGGCCAGAGGACCCCTGGTATATAGGGCGCCAACGGCCCATTCAGAGGCGCCAAGCCTAAATGCCTATGGATACAGATGCCAAACCCCCAAAGGGTTAGAATGATAGACTCCATTATCCTCAAGGGAAATGAGGAGCCACTGGTGTAGAGGCCCCATTCTCAATATGTTAAGAGCGTTCTGGCAAGGAAGCCAGACCTAACAGGCCAAGGAAAGCCTGCACCCCATACCTGAAGAAAAACAGGGGACCGGAGTCCTCCTGACCGACTGAGGGAAGGACCACCCAGCAAACACTGTCCCGTATCCGGAGGAGCTACCTCCTAAAGCCACCAGAATGAGGCAGGATGCCTCCTGATAGGAGTAAGGTGCCGTGGCCATCCCCTCACCCAGGCGGGTGAGGGCGTCCCATCATGCTTGAGGGGTTTCGATGAATGATACGGGCTTGGCCCGGCCAGAAGGCCCCGGGCGTTGAATGTCACTCCTGGAACAGGACACCAAACCAGACCCCGCAAGGGGCATCCCCGGTTCCTGCTTAACACTATGATATGGAGGTGGAGGGGTATCCCTGCTCCGAGGGGGCCGAGACGGCCGCCCTTGATTGGGTGAACTGTCCTGTTTTCCAAATAGGTCCAGACGGGCCCCAAACAGGCGATGCCCTCTAAAGGGGAGCCCCGTCAGAGTCCTGTCCCCCACTGTCGCAGCCAGAGCAGGCGACGTATAGCTATCACTTGGGCAGAGGTCCTCGCACACATTTTGATGGTGTCATCCAGAGCTAAAAGGATAAATTTAACAAAAATATCACAGCTGGAGAGTGCGTTAAACACCTCCCAGGGTAAATCTTCAGGTTGATGCTCGAGCATCTTTCTTATGAGGGTCCTAGCGGCCACTGCAGTGATGGCCGCGGCACAGACAGGACGTAGCGCCGTTCCTGCAGAAGCAAAGGCGTGGGAAGCCAGGCTATCAATGCGCCGGTCCTCGGCGTCCCGCAGGGTGCTGTAAGCCGGAGCTGTAAAGAAGGGGGGGTTAGGAACCCCAATAATCGGTGCGTCTACCACTGGAGACGAAGACCAAATATCAACCATCTCGGGGGGAAAGGGTATTTCCAAACCCAATCCTCTGGGGCCCCTTGAAGCTTAGCGGGGCATTCCCATTCCTTAAGTACAAGAGCATGGAAGTGAGCCTGCTCGAGAAATTCCAAGCGCGCAGGCGCTGTATGGAAGCGCTCCCCTCTCGGCCTGGGGACCGCACCGGGGGGCGAAATGGACAGGGCCTCAAAAATCCTGAGCAACATACCACCAATGTCAAGCTGGTCCCAGTCATCCTGACACCTCGGCCTCTCATCAGAGGAATCCAGGTCAGAGAACAGGTCTCCATCTTCAGATGGAGCACTAGCACGCAGAGAAGAGGACCCCTCCGAGCCCATAGCACAGGCCGAAGCCGGAGGAGTCCAGGGCCGTTGTCTGCCAGGACCCACACGGCCGGACAACCCTTCGACAATCTGGTCAAGCGTGGGCCGTCTAGAAGAGATGTCTATTTGTAACTCCCCGCTTGTACATGACTCAACAGGAGTGATATTTAGGCACGAGGAAAGGGGGGAGAGAGAGCGAGGCGCAGCCACCGGCGCCGCTCGCAGGTCCAGCGTCTGCTCGGCACATGGCGCACAGACCCGTGCCCCGTCAGCCTCAGCATGGGGGAGACCACACGCTACACACAGCCGGTCTTGTCCCAGAGGGACCCCGGTAACACAATCCTGAGATGCCTCCATATGGTGATTGTCTAAACACAATATGTCGGTAGGGATTTATGCAATAAGCAACCCTGGATGCCCCAACAACCCGCTGATTAATGTGGGAGAATTGTAGGAAGGCCCGCTAATATCCTTAGGCCGGGAGAAGCCACCGGGAACTCAGCGTCTGAAAGAAATAAATGGGAAAGAGATGTCAGGGCCATGCGCAGCTGGACAGAACATACAGAGAGGGAGTCGCCCGCGAGGGCATTTACAGATCAAGTGGAGGAGGAGGAGACCGCCACCACGCGCGTGCGAAGCTCAACAAAATGGCGCCAGCGAACCTCGAAGGGCGGGCTCAATGCTCTGCCGTGACGCGGAGCGCGCCGAACCAAGACCCTGCCCACTCCAAAGAGCGCGAAGCTCTGAGGTAATAGCGAAGGAAAAGAAAACAACCACACGCTAAAAGATTCGTAGAGAACCGTTACATCCAATAAGGAAAGGTCACCACGGCATCTAGACGATGCAGCAAACCATGTATAAGGCATACGGCGGCAGCCGAAAAACAGAATAAGGAGCAAGCAGCGCGGCTCTGACATCTCGGAGTTAATAAAGGACAGAATAAGGCCACAAGCGTGACATACCGGTACACTGGGACCGCCACACACATACCCCCCCCCCCCTTTCTTTTCCCCCTAACTAGTTGGGGAAATGAGGGAGGATGGCGACCCCTATACAGGGTCCAGCGCTACCCGGGGTACGGGGCAATAATGCGGGAGGGGCATCCACTAGAGGCTCACCATCAGCCTAAACCGCCTACCCTATGGTGGGGGATTGCGGTGGAGCATGGCTCCGTTAAGCACTCAAGGTGCTGCCTACCTTCACCCGACCAACACAGCCCAGGCTGGGAGGCATATTCTGTTCACAAGAAGGACGGGTGGAAATAGTCCCGCAGGGCCTCGGGCTGTAAAGCCCCGCTCGCCTGCGAGAGCGTGATACTTCATGTCTTCGCAGTTCCAGCACTGCAGAGAAATCTACGAATTTGTGGGAGGTCCTTCGGTATATGTAGGGCCGGGAGGAGCTTGTTTTCTACATGTCTGCAGTGCACGGCGCCCGAGGCGGAGGATTACCCACATGTTATTACTATATCTGGAGCAGCACATGCTGTATGCTTAGAATATGGGTATTATAAGTATTATAAGTATGTCTCAGTTGTCTCACACCCTGCTTCGGAAATATTAATTACACGTGGGTTATGGTCCAGTAGAGGGCGAACTTCTGCAGAGATGACTAGAAAAAGAAGCCCCTCCCGGTCCATAAATACCTGGGACCTCCCACACATTCCCCAGTATAAGAAAGCAGTAAGGGGACCAGGAAGAGCCAATAAAATCTATGAGAAAAAAGTTTCACCATATAGAGGATCCAAGATACAACTCAGGGTGGGACGAAGCAGGGTGTGAGACATACTTATAATACCCATTTTACAGGTGAGAAATCACAAAATGGTATTATTCCAAGTATGTCTCACACCCTGCTTCGGAAATATTAATTACACGTGGGACATCCAATAGCAGTGTCCAAAAAGGGTGGGGATCCCAACAGGCAATAGTGCACAAATTAAACCACTGCAGCTTGCAGAACTTTGCGGCCAAAAACAGCATCCGCTGAGGCCCGCACATCAACCTTATAAAACTTGGAAAAAGTATGAACAGAAGACCAAGTAGCAGCCTTACAAACTTGTTCAACAGAGGCCTGGTGCTGAAACGCCCAGGAAGCCCCAACAGCACGAGTAGAATGAGCAGTGATCTGGAAAGGGGGATCCCTCCCCTTGGCAGAGTAGGCCCTAATAACGGCCTGACAAATCCATTTACTAATGGTAGACTTGACGGGTGCCAAACCCTTCTTGGGCCCGGAGGGCACCACAAAAAAGGCGTCCGTCTTCCGGAAAGGTGAAGTAGCCACCAGATAGTACTTTACACATCTAACAACATCCAGAGAGTGCAAAGCCCTCTCCTCGTCATTGCTAGGTTTAGGACACAATGAAGGAAGCACAATGTCCTGATTGAGGGGAAAAGCAGAGACAACCTTTGGCAGGAAGTCCGGTTTAAAGCGGAAAACCACCTTGTCCTGATGTCTCTCAAAGTAGGGGGCCTGAATAGACAGAGCTGCCAACTCAGAAACCCGTCGAACAGAGGTGATAGCCACCAAAAAGGCAACTTTTAAGGTGAAAATGGATAGTGCAGCATCCTGCACTGGTTCAAAAGGAGGACCCTGAAGGGCAGACAACACCAAATTTAAATCCCAAACAGGCAACATGGGTTTGCGAGGAGGGCGCACATGAGTGACCCCCTGAAAAAAGGTCCTAACCAGAGGATGAAGAGCTAAAGATCTCTGAAAGAAAACCGCCAGAGCGGACACATGCCCCTTAAGGGTGCCAAGTTGAAAACCCCATGTCCAGACCATGCTGAAGAAACTCCAGAATCCGAGGAATGGAAAACACCCGACAAGGAAAGGCCCTAGCCTCACACCAATCAATGTAGGTCCGCCAGGTCCTGTAATAGATATTAGAGGAAGATTTCTTCCTAGCCCTGACAAGAGTCTGGACAACTGCTTCAGACAAACACTTTTCCTTTAAGATGAAGGCTTCAGCAGCCACGCCGTCAAAGCCAGCGTTTGTAAATTGGGGTAACAAAGCTGACCTTGTGTGATCAGATCCGGAACCAGAGGCAGCCTGAATTGATCGACCGCCAGCCGGACGATGTCAGCGAACCACACCTGTCTTGGCCACCAGGATTGCTGGCACACCCTCTTGAGCCAGCTTGCATACCACCTTGCCCACCATGGGAAAGGGAGGAAACAGATACAGGAGACCGAGCTCCCACCAGGACAGAGACATGGCATCCACTGCCAGAGCCAGAGGGTCCTGGGACAGAGACACAAATGACGGAAGCTTGTGATTGTGACGAGAGGCAAACAGATCCACCTCCGGACTCCCCCACCTGCGACAGAGGGATAGAAATACCTTGTTGCTGAGGGACCATTCCCCCGACGAGAGGTCCCACTGCTCAGAGCGTCCGCTTCCAGGTTCTCCACCCCTGGAATGTAGACTGCCGAGATGCACAGAACATTGCTCTCGGCCCAAGTAAGAATCATAGACACCTCCCGGAGGGCACTCCGGCTGCGAGTTCCATCTTGGTGATTGGTGTAAGCGACCACTGTCCGATTGTCGGAGCGAACCTGAACTGGTAAGCCCTGAAGATGATGTATCAGGTGCGACAGCAGTAACTGAACCGCCCTCAGCTCCAGAATGTTGCTGGGGATATGGGCCTCCTGAGGACCCCACAGCCCCTGGAACTGATGTTCCCTCCAGAAGCCTCCCCAGCCTGACAGGCTGGCATCCGTGGTGACCGTCTCCCAACAGGGCGCAAGAAAGGACCTGCCCCCCAGGAGATTCCTCTGGTCCATCCACCACTGGAAGGACCGCCGGACAAGAGGGGACAGAACACAAGTCTGATTCAGAGACAGAGGTCATCTGTCCCAAACCGATAGAAGATGGAGCTGAAGGGGTCTCATGTGAAACTGAGCAAATGGTACTGCCGCGAAGCAAGCCACCATCAAACCTACCAGCCTCATGCATTGCCTGATGGACGGACGAGGGCTGGACAGAAGAAAACGAATAAGCGCCTGAAGAACATCCGCCTTCGGCTGGGGTAGGAACACCCTGGTGTGAATGGTATCCAGAGTCATGCCCAGGAACAAAGCCACCCTTGACGGGGATAGAGAGGACTTGGGGTAATTGATTACCCACCCGAACCTCTCCAGCGTCATCATCACCGTTCTGGTGTCCAGCTCCGCCTGGTGGAGAGAGGATGACGTGATGAGAAGGTCGTCCAGGTAAGGCAAGATACAAATGCCCGGACTCTGAGAAGGGCCATCACGCCCGCCAAAACCTTGGTAAACACCCCGTGCGCCGAAGTCAGCCCGAAGAGAAGAGCCACAAAATGGAAGTGCTGGTTGTCTACCATGAAGCTGAGAAACCCTTGGTGTCCCGGGAAGACCGGCACATGAAGGTAAGCGTCCTTGATATCTTTTGAGGTCATAAAGTCCCCCGGACGCAGTGAGCCGACAGCAGAGCGCAGAGTCTCCATGCAAAACGTTTTGGTTCTGATGAACCGGTTGAGATTTTTCAAGTCCAAAATGGGTCTTATGGAACAATCTTTTTTGGGCACCGTAAAGAGGTTGGAATAGTAACCCAGACCTCTCTCTGTAGGGGGAACTGGACAAACTACCCCCATATCCCGAAGGTTGTGCACTGCCCAAAAAAGTCCCTGTGCCGCCCGTGGATCTGACGGAACCTGGGACCTGGGAATCTGGGAGGAGGCTGGCATGCAAACTCCAGCTTGTACCCGGAGGAAATTACCTCCCGGATCCAGACGTCTGTGACCTCTAGGTTCCAGACCTGAGCAAAGAGCCGCAGCCGTCCCCCCACCCGCAAGGGTGAGGGCGCCCCTTCACTGCTGAGCGGGCTTGGCAATGGATTTGGGTTAAGTACCCCAGGAAGTCCCGGGTCGGGCACGTCCTCTGCCCTTACCCCAGGCATCTCCTCAGAATGCAGTGAAATACATTCCCCTGCTTGACCGAGAGCCACGAAAGGAAGGGATGAATGAGCCCGAACCCCGAAAGGGCCGCCGTTGCTTCTTGCGTTGAGGTAACTTACCCCCTCTGGCAACAGAGTCTAAACGATCACCAAACAGGCGCAGACCCACGAAGGGAAGGCCTGTGAGCGCCTTCTTAGCAGCTTTATCGGCCGCCCACTGGCGCAACCAGACCGACTAGCGTATAGCAACCTGCAATGCCGAGGTCCTGCTACACATACGGATAGTATCATCCAAGGCTAAGACAAAAGCAATGAACATCTCACAATGAGTCAAGGCTGCAAACTCCTCACTGCAAGGATCCAATTGGGAACCATCCAAAAGGCCCCAAATTAGAGCTCTAGTAGCCACGGCCGTGAGCGCAGAAGCACAAACTGGGCGCATGGCCGAACCCACACAAGCGAAGGCATGCAAAGCCAATTGACGTCGGTCCTCACCATCCTTCAAGGTAGAGGAATCCGGGGTATGCACGACTGAAGTATTAGACAATCCCAGGACGGGTGCTTCGACCTCTGGGGGTGTCGACCAACGTTTAATCACCTCAGCAGGAAAGGGATACTTCCTATCCCACCCGTGAGGGATACCAGGGAGCCGACTAGGCTTTTCCCATTCCTTAAGGATCAGATTGTTAAAGTGCTTCTGATCCGGGAACTCCAAACGAGGCGGTCCAAAGAAATTCCCCCCGTTGCGGAGGGGCCTCCGCAGGAGGGGAAATGGCAAGTACCTCAAAAATTTGAGTAAGGAGCCTATGTGTGTCGACAGTATCCCGCGCTCTGAGCCGGCATCAGCGCCAGGGTACTGCCGATCCTCAGATGAGTCAGAGTCTGGGAACAGTTCCCCTTCCTCGAGCGGGGAACAATCAGACCAATCAAATGGCTCAATATCAGCATAATCCAAGGCCGGCGCCGCGGGCGCCAAGTGTCTCTTAGCTGGGGCCTTCCTGGCCGCAGAGCTAGCAATCAATCTCTCAATGTTGCCCAGCCTAGCGCATACATCAGCTTGCGACTCCCCACTGGTGACAACGTCACTTGGGGTCATAACCAGGCGTGGGGGTGTAGGTGATGAGGCCAGCGGGGCTGATCCGTCAGCACGGGGCCCAGCTTGCCGCACAATCGCCTGTTGTGCACATGCTATACAAATTTGCACATTATCTCCCAAAAGGGATGCCCCACATAACACACACAACCAGGGTTGTCCCGAAGGGACCCCGAGTCCAGTATCCTGGGGAGCCTCCATATAGAGATTTTTGGGTAGTCGCAATGACCAATGGGAATTACGCTATAAAGCTACCCAGGATGCCCCTTAACGTCCGTTAGTGGGAGGATTTTAATAAGACCAATGAACTAAGGGAACCCCTAAATTTGAGCAAGGGCCATAGGACCGGGAGCAACCCCTAATCTTTGGTAATCCCGTCCTGAAAGACACAATAGGGGACCCAAATAAGTAAAACATGCATACAAGAGTGTCATAGTAAGTAAAAAATACATACCCCAGCGGAGCGCGCCAAGCGCTTGGCCCCGCCCCCTCCGAAAAGCGGGAATCCATCACAGGCCGCGCTCCCCAGTCAATAGGGCTGGGAGCCGGCCGACAGACGAAAAGAGGGACGGGCCGTTGCGAGCACGCCAGGCCCCGCACCCCCCACACTAGGAACCAATCACAGGCCGCACTCCCCAGCCAATAGGGCTGCGGAGCCAGCCGTGACGTCACCAGCCCGCTGCCGCCCGGGAGAGCGTGCACGGGCCGACAGTACAGAAGAAAAAATACCATTTTGTGAATACTCACCTGTAAAATGGTTATTACGAGTATGTCACACACCCTACTTCCAAAGATCCATGACACTTGGGAAACCGGCCGTAGAGGGCGATCTTGCAGAGATGACATGGAAAAGGAGCCCCTCCTGGTCCATAAGTACCGGGTTCCTCCCACTATTCCCCAGTCTTTTTAAAAAGCAGTGAGAACCAGGAATAGCCAATTATATTCAATAATTGAAAAATAATCACCATATAAAGGATCCCTAGAACAAAAAAGGGCGGGGAAGTGGGGTGTGTGACATACTCGTAATAACCATTTTACAGGTGAGTATTCACAAAATGGTATTATTCCTAGTATGTCACACACCCCACTTCCAAAGATCCATGACACTTGGGACATCCAATAGCAGTGTCCATAATGGGTGGGAATCCCCAAGGAATAATGCATAAATTACTGCAGCTTGCAGAATTTTGCGGCCAAAAGCAGCATCCGCTGAGGCCCGCACATCAACCTTGTAAAACTTAGAAAAAGTATGCACAGAAGACCAAGTCGCAGCCTTGCAAACTTGTTCAACAGAAGCCTGGTGCTGAAAAGCTAAAGAAGCTCCAATAGCACAAGTAGAATGAGCGGTGACACGAAAAGGGGGAACCTTCCCCTTAGCCATATAGGCCCCAATGATGGCCTGACGTATCCACCTACTAAGGGAAGATTTGGCAGGAGCAAAACCCTTCTTGGGCCCAGAAGGCACAACAAAAAAGGGCATCCGTCTTGCGGAAGGCCGAGGTAGTAACTAAATAATACTTAACACAACGAACTACATCCAAAGAATGTAAGACCCTTTCCTTGTCATTACTAGGTTTAGGACACAAGGAAGGAAGAACTATATCCTGATTTAGGTGGAAAGCAGACACCACCTTAGGAAGGAAATCCGGTTTAAAAAAGAAAACAACCTTATCTTGATGCCTCTCAAAATAAGGGGCTAGAATAGACAAAGCCGCCAGTTCAGAAACTCGGCGGACAGAAGTAATAGCAACCAAAAAGGCAACCTTCTGAGTAAGAATAGGAAGAGGAATATCCTGCAAAGGCTCAAAGAGAGCGGCCTGCATAGCTGAAAGCACCAGGTTAAGGTCCCAAACAGGAAGTATAGGATTCTGGGAGGCCGCACATGCGCGACTCCTTGGAAAAAGGTCTTAACCAAAGGATGAAGAGCAAACGACCTTTGAAATAAAATAGCCAAGGCAGAGACTTGCCCTTTCAAAGTACTAATCTGGAATCCCATATCCAGACCTCGTTGCAGATATTCCAGAATTCTAGGAATAGAAAATACTCTACAGGGCAAAGCCCTGGATTCACACCAATCAATATAGGACCTCCAAGTCCTGTAATAAATGACAGAGGAAGACTTCTTCCTAGCTCTAATAAGAGTCTGAATAACCGCATCAGAAAGACCTTCTTCTTTCAAGATGGAGACATCAGCAGCCATGCTGTCAAAGCCAGCGTTTGTAAATTGGGGTAACAAAGTTGACCCCGAGTCATGAGATCTGGAAGAAGAGGCAGATGGAACCGATCCACTGCCAGCCTTACGACATCTGCGTACCACAGACGTCTTGGCCACCTTGGCGCCACCAGAATTGCTGGCGCCTCCTCCAGTGCTAACTTGCGCACCACCTTGCTGATCATGGAGAATGGGGGAAACAGATATAGGAACCCCAGATCCTTCCAGGCCATAGGCATGGCATCCGCTGCCACTGCCAGAGGATCCTGGGATAGAGACACAAAAGCTGGCAGCTTGTGATTGTGGCGAGAAGCAAACAGGTCCAACTGTGGAGTCCCCCACTTGTGACAGAGGAACTGAAAGACCCTTGGATTGAGAGACCATTCTCCCTGGCGAGAACATCCCCTGCTCAGGGAGTCTACATTCCGGAGATAGAGAATGTGGAGGCAAACTGCTGATATGCAGGGAACATTGATCTCTGCCCACTGAAGGATCAGAGACACTTCCCGGAGGGCACCCCAACTGCGAGTCCCTCCCTGGTGATTGATGTATGCAACAGCTGTTCGGTTGTCTGACCGAATTTGAACTGGCAGACCCTGTAAGAAATGGGTCAGTCGAAGTAAAACAAGACTTATGGCCCGAAGCTCTAATACATTGATTGGAGAATGAGCCTCCTGAGGCCCCCACAATCCTTGGAACTGATGCTTCTTCCAGAAGCCCCCCCAGCCCACCAGGCTGGCATCCGTGGTAACCAGTTCCCAACGCGGAGTCAGAAATGACTTGCCCTTCTGGAGGTTGTGCGATATTAACCACCACTGAAGGGACTGCAAAACGTGGGGAGACAATAGACAAGTCTGATTTAATGATAGTGGGCACCTGTCCCACTTTGCCAAGAGGAAGAGCTGAAGCGTCCTTATGTGAAACTGGGCAAACGGGACTGCCTCGAATGCAGCTACCATCAATCCCACTACTCTCATCCCTAGACGGATAGACTGACGAGGGTTGGACAAGAATAGACGAATCAAGTCCTGAATCAGAACCATTTTGGACTGAGGAAGAAAAACCTTGGCCTGAAATGTATCCAGAATCAGGCCCAGGAAGGGAATTTCCCTGGACGGACAGAGAGAGGATTTGGGGTAACTTATTACCCATCCAAACCTCTCTAGCGTAGAGACCACCGTCCTGGTGTCCAACTCAGATTGTTCGAGGGAGGAGGCCGCGATAAGAAGATCGGCCAGAAAAGGCACAATGCGGATGCCCTGGACCCTGAATATAGCCATCACTCCTGCCAGCATCTTGGCAAAGACCCTTGGGGCCGAGGTAAGGCCGAATGGCAGGGCCACAAATTGATAATGCTGGTCTTCTATCGGGAACCTGAGAAATCTCTGGTGACCCGGAAAAATAGGAATGTGCAAATAAGCATCCTTGATGTCATGAAGTCCCCCTGACGGAGAGCATCGATCGTTGATTGCAGAGACTCCATGCGGAATCTTCTGAAACGGATAAATGTTGCCGTCCTATTTGGGTACCGTGAATAGGTTGGAGTAAAACCCCAAACCCCTTTCCGCTGGAGCCACTAGGCAGATGACAGCCATGTTTAACAGATTCGCTACTGCTGCCCGCAGCCCCTGCACAATTGCCGGATCTGACGGCATCGTCAGGCCAGGACTCGAATTCCAGTTTGTAACCGGAAGAAACTACTTCCAGAACCCAATTGTCTGATACCTCCTGAACCCAGACCTGGAAGAAGAACTGCAGCCGTCCCCCCACCCGTCCCAGGGTGAGGGCGTCCCCTCATTGTTGAGCAGGCTTAGGGGCAGATTTGGTTTTGGACCCCCAATTCCGACTTGGACGGCCACGTCCTCTTCCTCTATTCCATGCCTTCCCTCTAGAGGCTGAAAAGGCCGATCCTCTACCGGATCTGCACCCCCGAAAGGAATGGCTAAAGGAAGCCACTCCACGAGAGGAACGACGTTGTCTCTTACGCTGAGGTAATTTACCTCCTTTAGTGACAGAATCCAATTTTTCTCCAAATAGGCGCAATCCCACAAACGGAAGCGCTGTAAGCGATTTATTGGCTACAACATCCGCCGCCCACTGCCGCAACCATACTGACCGCCGAATGGCGATTAACAAGGCAGAGGTTCTGCTGCACACGAGCAGAGTATCATCTAAAGCAGAAAGTACAAAAGATGCAAACATCTCACAACGCTTAAGAGCGGCGTACTCATCAGAGGCCGGATCAAGCCCTGAGTTATTCATTAGGTCTCTCACAACAGACCTAATAGCCACCGACATAAGTGCCGAAGTGCCAACAGGCCGCAAGGCCGAGTCTACACTGGAAAAAGCATGGCACGCCATTTGATCAATACCTTTGTCCTCTCCATCTTTAAGTGTAGTGGAGTCAGGAGAATGCAACACAGAAGAATTGGATAAATTAAGTACAGGGGCCAACGTTTAACCGTATCAGCTGGAAAGGGATACTTTTTTGTCCCAGCCCAAGGGTATGCCATGAAGCCGCGCAGGCTTCTTCCATTCTTTAAGAATAATATCATCAAAATGCTTTTGATTTGGAAATTCAAAACGAGGTTTAGAGGCTCCAAAGAATTCCCCTCTCTTCAGAGGGACTACTTCAGGAGGAGTAATAACCAGAACCTCAAATAACTGGGCAAGAGCTTTTGGGGTATCCACAACACTCTCTTCACCCTGCTCAATTTCAGTATCAACAAATTGCTGTTCGTCAGAAACATCTGAATCCTCATATAATTCCCCTTCTTCTAACTGAGAAGGGTCAGACCAATCAAGCAATTTGCAATTGTCCAACTCATTTGCCGAGACGGCATGAGTCAAATGCTTCCTTTTAGCTGAGGCCTTCTTAGCCACAGAGGTAGACATACATTTTTCAAGATGAGCCAATCTGGCACATAAATCAGAATGCGACTCACCACCCATGACAAGCTCACTGGGGGTACAAACAAGACACGGCGGAGTAGAAGAGGCAGTAGCCACAGACCCTGAAGCCTGGGCCCCAGTTTGCTGCATAATGGTTAATTGTGCACAAGGGACGCAAAGAACTGCCTCATCCCCAACAAGGGATGCCCCACATCCAAAACATCGCCGAGTCTGTGCCAAGGGAATTGCATGCCCATTATCCTGAGATGCCTCCATATGATGTTTAGTATTATACTATAATTGATTATAGTCGCCAAGTATATATGGGTTTTACGCAATTGCTACCCGGGATGCCCCCTCAAGTCCCAAGTGGGAGGATTTTTTTTTTTTTCAAATAAAAAAATGTTGTTGGTCTTTAACACATAGAGCAGGTAACATGAATCCAGGTCCACCTTAAAGTGCATAAGGGCAGGAGGACATAAGCCAAACATACACATCACTCAAAACAATACATATATCTGAATCACAGAGTAAATATATACATAAGAATATATAACACAAGTGGCAAAAACTCACGTGTCCTGATCAACAATCCTCATAGAAGCGAGGAAAGACAGGAGGGAGAGACAGGAAGGAGAGGGCAGGCCAGAAAAAACACCAGTGAAGCCAATATTGCTGAGCTCCTGGCCCTGCCCTCTCCTTAACCACAGCTGAGGAGCAGCAGCCTAAACCAGCTGAAAATCAACAATGGCCGAATTAGAAGATTTCAACATTTATTTTAAAAGCAAAGACTTGCCACAAGCTGAGCTTCCTTGCGATACTTGTCCTGTTGAACAGTGCTAAAACACACTTGAAAACACACACAGACACACACACACACACTTTCCCATGTGATTTTTTAGCTTTATTATGGGAGAAAGGCCACCCCCCCTCCCCCCAAGGGGCACGGAGAGACACTGCAGGGGGGGGGGGACCCACACCAATAGGTGAAAGGGCAAGAGGGACAGGGCATCCCAAGCCGGGGATCACCAACCCGGACACCGCCTACCCCTTAGTATGGGGTCTCACGGGGGGGAGCTAGCTCCCCTATGCACCCAGAGGTGCTGCTACCATTGCCCGAGCCTGCAGCCTAAGCTGGGAGGCATATTGTTATAGCTTAATTTTTAAAAGAAAAAGAGGTCCGGGCAGAAATAGACATAAAAAAATGCCGGGAGTTACCCCGGCTACCTGCCAAGGAGGAGAGAGTCATCTTCTGACTTGCTTCGCCGACTGCAGAGACGAAAGACTGGGGAATAGTGGGAGGAACCCAGTACTTATGGACCAGGAGGGGCTCCTTTTTCCATGTCATCTCTGGAAGATCGCCCTCTACAGGCCGGTTTCCCAAGTGTCATAGATCTTTGGAAGTGGGGTGTGTGACATACTAGGAATATACATGTTATTTGGCAGTAGCCAGCGCGTATGAAGTAACTGCACCAAACACTCATACACACACACACACACACAAAACAGGTGAAACACAAAATTAACATGGAGGGCCGCTACCCCCCCCCCCCCCACTAACCGGGAAAAGGGGAAGGTTAGGGATAAGCCAATAGCTACATTTAATGATGTAGCAAGGGCTTCAACAGACAGGGCATCCCAAGTCAGAATCACCAGAACCTGACGACTGCCTACCCTTTGGTGGGGGATTTGCGGTAGAGCATGGCTCCTAGTCAAACAACTCTAAAGGTGTCACCTACCCTCACCCGGACCCTGCATCCATAGCTGGGAGGCATAAAGACAATATAAAAAGAGGTCCAGGTGGAAATAGGAAGAGAGGGGCCGGGTGTTACCTGGCTTACCTGAAAAGGAGAGAGCCATCATCTTGTCATCGTCTTCCTGCAGAGACTATACTGGGGAATGTGTGGGAGGTCCCAGGTATTTATGGACCGGGAGGGGTTTCTTTTTCTAATCATCTCTGCAGAAGTTCACCCTCTACTGGACCATAACCCACGTGTAATTAATATTTCCGAAGCAGGGTGTGAGACATACTTGGAATAGTGGTTACTTCATGTTTCCAGCAGGCATTGTGTCCATCTATGAGACACTGAAAGAGCTTTGCTTCCTAGGCTGGGATGAGGGTTATATGAAGAGGTGTTGGTGCTTTCCTCAATATCTCATTCACCTAGTTTGTCCACATAATTTATCTAGCCATATCTGAACCTACTAGGCTCTGTTCCGCACAATAAAGAAAATGTAATACTGAACAGAAAGTATCAGCCTTTTAAACAGACAACAGCATTTTTCTTTATTGTGGGGCAAACAATACACAACAAAAATAAAAATCGATCCCGTATCTTTGCCAAGGGAATAGTTGTTTCATAGCAGTAAGAGGCAACACAATACAGAATAATATAAATGTTTATTTCTCTTTGTGATTTCTTTAGACAATATAGAAAGTTATCTTTGAATATTCCTAGTAAATATAAATCTTGTCTGTTATTCTACTTTCATATGTAAACATAACTAACAAAAAAAAAAAGACAAAGGCATCATCAAATATAATATGCAAGATACACAATGCTATACAAAAAAGAAATAGTGACTGCACATTTTATTTTAAATGCCAGCAAGTTTCAATGTATAGAACATACATATATAAAGTGGAACAAAACTAAAGTAATTATAGCAGTTCCACACGTGTTCTATTATTCTGATAATCTTTATCTGCATTTATTCCTAAACAAGTGGGTCGGAAGGTAGCTCCAACAGCTTACTTCACTAAGATGCATAAAGGAGGTGTTGTAATCTCTTTATTACTGCTTAAGATCTTTTAGGCATACCTGTGACAAATGTGATAGTCAAACTCTAGCACACGCATACAACCTGAACAGGAACTCCAGCTAGTAATGATTAATTAGACTACTCCTCTGGGACTCCAAATGATGCAGTTATACTCCTATAGGTGCAGCTCCTCATTGGTCTCATGCAAAATGGGTTGGGTAGGGGTGAGCTGGCCTCTGGCCTGTGATTTTTTGCAGTTGCCTTTTTTTTCTCTAAAAATGGGTGGTCCCTGTAGTCCAGTGTGCATTCACTTTTTAAAAAAATATTTTCTGAAAAAATTAGCCTGTTTTTTTTTTCAAAATATGGCTACCTGATGAACCATGCACCGCAGCCTGTAACAATTATCACTCAGAGTTTCTTTAAAACGGACCTCAAATTAAAAAATATAAAGTTTAGTAATTTGCTGCCTTAAACCCCCACCACGATGATCTGTGGCATATGTAGTTTGAGAGGGCTCAACCCCATGTGGATTTTGCTAAATATATTTGCAGATGCTGCGCTCCTGGACTGTAACAATTTTGCCACACAAGGCAGGCTTTCAGCAGCAAATCTTGGAGTTTTGCAATAAGCAGCCTACACAAAACAAACAGGGCTGATTCAGTGCCGTGATTTTTTTTATAGGGAAAAAAACATTTTTATAATGTTTTATAGTGAGAAAACAATTCTCGTGATTTTCTTTACTGCAATTCAGCACCATAGTTATCATATGTAAAAACAAATTACACTCTAAATATACAATAATACTACAATCTAAATCGCACAGAGGAAAAAAAATCTTGAGAAATTGTTTTCTCACAAAGAAACATGAGAATAAAAATTCTTACAGTGCTGAATCAGCTCTTATGTTACCACAAGACAGCATCTCGGTCATGCTGCACATGCACACACATAATCAACAGCTGCTGGAGGAAAGGAATGCTGGTGTGAATGGAACCATATATTTCTAGAGGATCAACCGCCACAGAGAATTTACAAAGTTTAAAGTGGACCAACACCCAGGGGTGATCGGCCCGGGAATCTATAAGATTCCCGTGCCGATCACCTCCCTCACCGCGGGACATCAGAGATCGGGATGTCCCGCGGGGTGAAACCCCCCCAAAACACCTGCCGCCGCCTCCCGTGCGCGAGCCCGCGCCGGCCGTTTGTGAATGGCCGGCGTGGGCCCTGTAAGAGTGACGTGCGGGAGGCGGCGGCGGACGCGCTGTCTTGTCCGTCGCTGTCACTCGCTTGCCCGTCGGCGGGGATTGGACGGCGTGGTCACGTGGGAGCGTGGTGAGGAGAGTTTTTGGGGCTTTCTGGGAGGTTTCACACAGCGGGGCACCCCCAATCGGGGTGCCCCCCCGAAGTGGACCAAAACCCAGGATAGTCAAAATCCTGGGTGTTGGTCCACTTTAAACAATGTATTCAGGAGCACTCTGCTCAGAGAGAAGCAATGAGGAGTCATTACAACTGATACTTTTCTACTTCTAACTAGTTATAATGGATTTTTGCACAGGGATTTAATGGACTGGGACCAGCTTTTTCAGAAGTAGGGCTGTCAATAGCAAGATGGCTGCTCCCATACAGTTCAGTAGTGCAGCTTCTGCAAGCTATTTCCTATCATCTGCATGGGGTTAGGTCCTCTCAAAATGTTGTTGTCACCGATTGCCAGAGGGGGATTTAGGGGAGCAATTTAGACTGGAGTTCTGCTTTAACAACTGAACCTGCTTATTTAATTCACACCAGTTTTACACAATATATTTGAAATGTAGTGTATTTACCTTATGTGACCTCCTGTGATCTTAATCGTTTAGCCTAGTTATAGCCTGAACTACAGGATGGGGCTGTTGAATCCTAATCTACTTTTTGTTTCTAGTGGACATTTCCGAAGGGCACAAAACACAATCTCCACCTGTATTTTATCTCACCTTTATCCAAAAATAAGGAGGGCGGGGACAAGTGAGAAGCAAAAGACTTCTGAGACGGGGCAGTAATGCTGTTATGCGGAGGAGCTACTGATGAAATATTACATTACAGGGAAGAAGCAATTGTGAGGCATTCTAGCAGCATACTCAACACACATGCGATAAACACAAAATACTAAAACAGAGTTATTGTACAGCTATTTTTTAATGCTGGACAGATTCAAAATTGTTTTCTCTTATTCGCCTAAAAAATGATGGATCGGATAAAAGCAATATCCAACGGACCAACCAACAATTCGAAAAGAATACTCCCCAAAACTCATTTGCCCTATCTGCATGCATGATACTGAAGCATTGTCAGCACTTACATCTGCTACTGCATCCACTCAAAGCTGAAATGCCTCCTCACCAATTTTCTGGGGTGCCAGACATTTTGGAGCTTCTTCTCCCAGCATCTCAGGGATGCTGCTGCCTGGATTCAACTGACATAACCGACAATGCACAGTAACAGCAGCACTTCCTAATTGCAGGTGACCTGCAGATCCATGTTCCCTTTTTTTTTTTTTTTTAATTTACCACAGCAGGAGTTAGAAAAATTGAAATTCATTTTTATGTGTAGCAATCTAAATTGCCCTGGGGAGAGATGCATATGAGCACTGTTTGTTGTGTTGGTCCGGTTTAAGTAAAAGAGAAAACCAGTTGTCTTAACAGTCTAATTCTTGCTGATAGGGTCACAATGACTTGACAGATCCCACCTAATTTTACAAAAAAAAATAATAGTTACTCATCTTCAAATCAATTACTCTCAACCTTCACTTTGGGGACATAGACACTTCTGGTGTCTAGGAACATGAAAGGGGTTTGTAGCTCCTCCTGTGCATAAAATCCCCAATATGAGAGAAACTAGTATAGAAATAGTAACCAATATCAATAACAGTCTGCACACCAAAACACAAGGGCAGAGATGTGATATTAGGAAAAAATACAAAAACAAGGTGGAGATGCACAGGGCGTGTGCCATGGCTCCAAAACTAAGGCTAAGAAAAATATTTTAGTAACTGAAGTCCAATTAGGTGCAGCAGTTGCATACAGTGGCTGATCATTCAATGTCTGGTCCCAAGAATTGTATGATCCTGCAGGTGTAACGGCTATTGATTGTCCACTGGTAAGTATACTGCTAACTCTTCAGGATGTCCGTGATCGACGACGATTTTGGTGATGCTTTTGGCAAAGAAGCTTGGAACAGAAATTCATCCAGGTACAAGGTAAAATAAATGGCTTCTAACACCTGCCACTGAAAAACTTAAAGCAGATGGAAACCCATGTTTGGATCCATCGCTCAATGTGTGCTTCCCCCCCCCCCCACCTCACCCGAGCAGCCGGACGCTGCTGTTGCCTCGGTTTTTCACCACCGAAACCACGCCCCTGGAAAATTTGAGATCGGCGTTGGGCTCTCTCAAAATTAGTGCCCTATTGTCCTGGAGAAGTGACGTGTCGTCGTCACGCAACGCGTCGACAACACACATGTGTTGGTGAGGGGGGTGAGTTGGTTGGCCATTACAGTTACAGCAGTGATTTGTTTGTATGGTTGTCTGTTTTTTGACGTCCTGGCTGTCCTATTTAGCTCTATATACACACTATATGATATATATATTGTTTTTTATTATATGCACTAAGCACTTTAAAAGGTTTACTGGCACAAGGAGTTATATGAGTTGAGATTTTTATAGATTAGCACTATTGATTAGCACGGCAGCAGGACTAACAGACACTATTTACAATTTGGCATAACATAAATAAGAGGGCCACCTTTCTCTTTTTGGGGGCGCTTGGGGGCTAAATTCCCCCTTCCCTCCCCTCTCCCCACCCTTCCCCCCGTTTTTTGTCCTTTTCTCCAAGTATGTGTATATGTTTTTTAAAATAAGGTTTTTAATAATGTGTGTCTGTATATGTGTATAGTAAACATCCTTTTTGTTAAATAAAATATATGATTATCAAATAATTATTACAGTAGTGGTGCCTTTCCTGAGGATACATTTTGGGGGAATAGTGGGGTTCCCTATTTTCTGTTGCTTACAAAATTGCTGTTGTGACGAGGTGCAGTCAGCTGCCCGCATCCCCAGCATGCTGTTTGATCGTGTGCTGCTGCCAATGGAGATTGCACCATAGGACCCACTGGTCCGGGGCTGGAATTTTTTAGATTCCAGGGTCAGGCCATGCCGGTTTTCTGACGCACTTTAAATTATGAAGTAATTTTTAATAAAATAGAATTCCCTTGGCTGCTAACACCCAAAGCAGAGCAAGAGAGAGAAGTGGAGAACAAGAGAGGACAGCTAAGCGACGTCAGCATCAGCAAAGTTCCAAAACTTTTTCCTTAAAAAAAACACACTCACCCGATTCCTGGCAGCTACACCAAAAATAAAATCAGGTGTCACTGTGTGCGTTTACCAACACTGGGCGTCTTACAGTCTGATGAAAAGCTGAGAGAGAAATACACAAACATAGATAAAAAGTTGTGTGTTCTATTGTCACACCAGGAAGCTAGACTGGTCACTAGAGGGGGGGTTATATGCACAGAAGGAGCGACAAGACTTCTTTATGCTGTATCTCAAAATAGCTCTAGCTTTAGCCCCATAAGGACCTATGTCCATAAAATAAATGATAATCATGCAGGGTGTAGCTGGAGACTTGTTAATTGCAAACAGAGCTCTGATGAGTAGTACACAATGCTCCTTACCCGACTAAATAAAGGAAGAGCAAGAGGGAAATGAAGGCATGAACCATGCAAGTTTAAACCCTCAAGCTCCATCACACAATCACCACGGGGGCAAAATATTGGAGCAATACAAGGAGTATTGCCTCCGATGGCCTTGGAAATGAGATCTCTGTGACATATGACCCTTTCAGCTAGTCAGCCAGTATGTCATGCATGAATGACCAAAAAAAAAGAAGCCCTAAATTACAAGCTACGTAAGAAAAATGTCTCTCCTATGAGACAATGTTTCTATCCAGGATGAGAAGAGAAACTGTATCCAAATTAAGATTTCATCTGATAATTGGTGTAGCATCATCCCCTTGCCCCCTTCTCTACCCAACCTCTGAGTATGCAGATTCAGAAGAGGACTGATTGAAGTGGAATTAGAGAAGAGTTAGAAAATTTAGAGCAAGAACCAGAACGCTGCCTCTTGGCTCCATAGGAATCCAAGATGGCAGAGCCCCCTGCAAACTGCTTTTTAGGAACAAGCAAGGGGAAACAATGGGCGCTAAACAGACATGTATATATAGTAGTTACATTTCCTTATGCTAGAAGGTCTTCTTAGCCACAAGTCTTTATCAAACAGAGTTTAAAAGGAACACCGTTCTTGAACACACAATTTAATACAAAGCAACGGTCCTTATGCTACATGGTTGTAGTAGCCAATAAAGGCATAACTTGAATTATTAAAAAAAAGGCTAACTGAATATGCAGATGTATAAATAAGATACTATTATTACATGGAAGAGGCAATCGTAAGTATTTGGAATTGGTGGTACAATTTTTTTGTTATATCAACAGTAAAACTACATATTGCTCTACAGAGGTGATTACCCTAATTTATTTTCTTGTTGTATTGTCCTGTATCTGTCATTCTGCCTAATTGGATGCTCATTCCTTGTACTGTAATTGACATACTATACTATGATGATCCCTATGCATCCTTATTCCCTTTTTCATAAACAAAAACTATTGAAAACGGGGAAAAAACTTTGAAGGTTTCAGTCAAATCGGCATTTGTAAAAATCAGCAATGACATACTATATTTCTCTTACTACATTGTTCAGTAAGGGGAAAGAAACCGAGGCACAGTGAAACCAGTAATTAAATCATTTTGTTTAAAACCTGTAAAGTATTGTTTGCATCTTAAAGTTCTTAAGCCAAAGACAAAAATTATACATAATTTACAAGTAGTATTTAAAATTCACATTTTTCTGCACAAATAAGTATAAATACACATCACAAAAGGTGTCATACTGGGGAGAAGCACATCCTATGTACAACACTAATTGCTCCTTTTCTACAAAACACATACAAATATCGAAATAATTTGCAATCTACACACACACATTTACATTTGTACAGACATGACCAAATATGAGACAGTCAAAGAGTTAATGCTATGCACAAACAAAATGGGGGTAAGAAAACAATTTCAATAGGCAATTCCCTTTATCGTTCAAATTCATTTAGATTGATTGATGACAAAAAAGAAAAAGTTATTAAATTAAAAACTTTCAATAGGCTATACTACACAAAAATATTTTACATGATCTTTACATGAAAATTATGAAATAAAAATGAGTATAGGATAGAATTGCTAAGAGATAAAGCGACAGTCTAGCCCTGACTGGCGGCACCCTCCTCCTGTGGCGCTTTAAAAATACCATTTTGTGATTACTCACCTGTAAAATGGGTTGTTGGTGTGTCACACACCCCGACTCACCTTAAATAATAACAGTAGGGTAATACTCACCACAAGGTGGCGTCGTGCAGAGAGAAGTAGAAAACAAGCCCCACCCGGTCAGCTTATACCTGGGACCTCCCACTCAATTCCCCAGTGTAATCGAAAAGCAGTAAGAAAAGGTACCAGAAGTTAAAAGGAACCCTCAACAAAACCAATGGTTCACCATATAGAGGATCCAGGATACCAAAAAGGGCAGGTGTGAGTCGGGGTGTGTGACACACCAATAATACCCATTTTACAGGTGAGTAATCACAAAATGGTATTATTCTTTGTGTGTCACACACCCCGATTCACCTTAAATAATAACAGTAGGGACATCCAAAAGCAGTGTCCACAAAAGGGCAGGTACCCAAAAAGGCAAAAATGCAATTCAAACCACTGCAGTATGCAGAATCTTGCGGCCAAACACAGCATCAGCTGAAGCACGCACATCAACCTTGTAAAACTTAGAAAAGGTATGAACCGAAGACCAAGTAGCAGCCTTACAAACTTGCTCAACAGAAGCCTGGTGCTGAAAGGCCCAGGACGCCCCAACAGCACGAGTAGAATGAGCAGTGATACGAAACGGGGGATCCTTCCCCTTGGCAGAATAGGCTCCAACAATAGCCTGACGAATCCATTTACTAATGGAAGACTTAGCCGGAGCCAAACCCTTCCGAGGCCCGGAGGGCACAACGAAAAAAGCATCAGTCCTACGAAAAGAAGAAGTAGTACGCAGATAGCACCTAACACAACGAACAACGTCCAAACAGTGCAAGGCCCACTCCTTGTCATTCTTAGGATTAGGGCACAAGGAGGGAAGAACAATGTCCTGATTCAAATGAAAGGCAGAAACAACCTTAGGGAGAAAGTCAGGTTTGACATGAAAAACCACTTTGTCCTGATGGCGCTCCATGTAGGGCGCCTGAATAGACAATGCCGCCAATTCCGAGACACGCCTAACAGAAGTAATAGCCACAAGGAAGGCAACCTTCTGAGTCAAGGAGGAGAGAGCGACATCCGACAGGGGCTCAAAAGGCGGAGCCTGTAGAGCAGAAAGAACCAAATTCAAGTCCCAAACAGGGAGCAAGGGCTTCCTGGGAGGCCGCACATGCGCAACCCCCTGGAAGAAAGTCTTGACCAAAGGATGAAGAGCAAAGGCCTTTTGGAAGAAGATAGACAAGGCAGACACCTGCCCCTTCAAGGTACTCAGCTGGAGACCAGAGTCCACACCCGACTGAAGAAAATCCAACACTCTGGACACAGAAAAGACTCTACAAGGCAAGGAACGAGCCTCACATCAAGCGATGTAAGCCCTCCACGTCCTGTAATAGATGGTCGAAGAAGACCTCTTCCGGGCACAGATAAGAGTCCGAATCACAGAATCCGAAAGACCCTCCTCCTTCAAGATGGAGGTTTCAGCAGCCAGGCCGTCAAAGCCAGCGATCGTAAATTGGGGTACCGCAGCCGGCCTTGAGTGAGAAGATCCGGCCGCAGAGGAAGGACGAACTGATCCTCCGCCAGCCGAACGATGTCCGCGAACCTCATCCTTCTTGGCCACCTTGGGGCCACGAGAATGGCGGACACCCCTTCCAGAGTCAGCTTTCTTAGAACTCTTCCGAGCAAGGGAATCGGAGGAAACAGGTACAGGAACCCCAGTTCCCCCCAGTTCAGAGGCATGGCATCCACTGCCAGAGCCAGAGGATCCTGGGACAGCGACACAAAGGCCGGAAGCTTGTAATTGTGATGAGAGGCAAACAAGTCCACCTCCGGTGTCCCCCACCGGAGGCACAGAGACCGAAGCACCTGAGGATGGAGGGACCACTCCCCCAGCCGGGAGGAGCTTCTGCTGAGAAGATCCGCTTCCGTGTTCTCCACCCCCGGAATGTAGATTGCCGACAGGCAAGGCACATGGGCCTCCGCCCAGGTCAGGATCAGGGACACCTCGCTGAAAGCGTCCAGACTGCGAGTCCCTCCCTGATGATTGATGTAGGCAACCACGGTCCGGTTGTCCGACCTTACCTGAACCGGAAGACCCTGAAGATGCAAAGTCAGCTGAAAGAGAACCAGCCGGATGGCCCTCAGCTCCAGAACATTGATGGGCAAGTGAGCCTCTCGAGGCCCCCACTGCCCCTGGAACTGAAGATCCTTCCAGAAACCCCCCCAACCCGACAGACTGGCGTCCGTGCTGACAGTCTCCCAGAGAGGAGGCAGGAATGCCCCTCAGAAGAACCAACCACCATTGAAGAGACTGCCGGACCCGGGGGGACAGCTTGAAGGGCCGATCCAACGACCGTAGTCGCCGGTCCCAAGATGCCAACAGGTGAAGCTGAAGCGTCCACGTGTGAAACTGAGCAAAGGGAACCGCCTCGAAGGAGGCCACCATCAAACCCACCAGCCTCATCCCCAGACGGATGGGCGGCCGAGGATCGGCAAGAAGCAGCCGAGCCAAATCCTGAATCAGGAGGATCTTGGCTTGAGGCAGAAATACACTGTGCCGACAAGAGTCCAGCGTCATTCCCAAGAATGACACCACCGAGGCCGGGGTCAGAGAGGACTTGGGGTAGTTTATCACCCAACCAAAGCTTTCCAGCGTGGAGACCACCATTCCGGTGTCCGACACCGACTGATCGAAAGCAGGGGCCATGATAAGAAGGTCGTCCAGATAAGGCAAAATCCGAATGCCTTGCACTCTGAGAATGGCCATGACCCCAGCCAACACCTTGGTGAAGACCCTCCGAGCCGAGGTAAGGCCAAACGGAAGAGCTACGAATTGAAAGTGCCGATCCTCCACCACGAACCGGAGGAATCTCTGATGAGCTGCGCAGATGGGGTCATGAAGATAAGCATCCTTGATGTCTATGGACGTCATGAAATCCCCCTGCCGCAGAGAATTGATGGCAGACCGCAGCGTCTCCATGCGAAACTTCCGGGGCCGGATGAACCTGTTGAGGAACTTGAGATCCAGAATGGGACGAACCGAACCGTCCTTCTTGGGAACAGTGAACAGGTTGGAGTAGTATCCCAGGCCCACTTCCTCAGGAGGCACCGGACGGATGACCGCCAGTTCCAGAAGATTTCTTACCGAATCCCGTAGCCCCTGAGCAGCAGAAGGATCGGCGGGCACTCGAGACCTGAAAAACCGAGAAGGAGGACCAGACTCGAACTCCAGCTTGTAACCGGCCGACACTACCTCCCGGATCCAATTGTCCGGGACCAGCCGGTCCCAGACCTGGGAGAAGAGTCGTAGCCGTCCCCCCACCCGCACGGGTGAGGGCGCCCCCTCATTGCTGAGCGGGCTTGGCAACAGGCTTGGGCTTGCATGACCTGGCCGGCCGCGGCCCCTTCCTCGATTCCAACCGGAGCCTCTGGAGGCAGGGAAGGAACCACGGCCCGATCTGGCTCCCCGAAAGGAGGGACTGAAGGAAGCCGCACCCTGAAAGGAACGACGCGGTTTCTTGCGCTGAGGCAACTTACCGCCCTTGGTGACTGAATCCAACTTGTCCCCGAACAGCCGAAGCCCAACAAAAGGCAGGGAGGTCAGAGACCGCTTAGCACCGACATCAGCCGTCCATTGACGCAGCCAAACAGACCGACGGATAGCCACAAACAAGGCAGAAGCTCTGCCACACATGGCCATAGCATCATCAAGGGCCGTCAAGGCAAAAGAAGCAAAGGCCTCACACTGCTGAAGAGTAGCAAACTCATCACAAGACGAGTCCAAACCAGAGCTCAAGTCCCTGACCAAGGACCGAAGAGCCATAATGACAAGCGAAGAGGCACAAACCGGCCGCAGGGCCGAACCAATACTGACGAAACCATGGCGGGCCAGCTGATCCACATGGCGATCCTCGCCATCCTTGATGGTAGTGGTATCCGGAGAATGCAAAACCGAAGTATTGGAGAGCCCCAGCACCGGAGAATCCACAACAGGGGGCACACACCAAAGTTTGACAAGGTCCTCCGCAAAGGGATACCGTTTATCCCAGCTGGGAGGAACCCCAACAAGGCGCGTGGGTTGTTCCCATTCCTTAAGCACAACACGTTCAAAATGTTGTTGCTTGGGAAAAACCAAACGCGGCTTAGGTAAGTCGTAAAGCTCACCCTTAGGCGGAGGGGCTGCCGCCGGCAGGTCCAGGGATAGAACCTCATACACCATAGGTAAAACAGCAGGAGTATCAATAGGCACAACAGTGGCCGGATCTCCAGAAGCCTCCGAAGAGCCCAAATCGTGCTCTTCTGAATCCTCATGGAGCTCCCCTTCCTCAGAAGGCGGACCATCAGACCACTCCAATGCCTCCGCCAAGGTGTCGGCGGTCAAGATTGGAGGGACAGCAAGGTGTTTGCGCTTAGCCGTAGCTTTCTGGGCTACCGAAGCGGTCAATAATTTCTCGAGAGCAGCCAGGCGGCCGCACAACTCGGAATGCGAATCCCCACTCGTGACCAGGTCACCCGGGGTCCGGAACAGATGAGGCGGTGTGGGAGAAGACTGAGGTTGCGACGAGCCAGAAGCATTGTTACTGGTCAGACGCGCAAGATTCTGTTGAGCGCAAGGCGCGCACAGAAAAACATCACCAGGGAGCGGAGCCCCGCAACCCCCACACAGCCTGGATTGCCCCGAAGACCTGTTTCCGGTATCACTGGAAGCCTCCATAACGGTGAACTTGTATGGTGTTCGCAATCACCAGGGGATTTACGCAGTAAGCTACCCGGGATGCCCCTTTTAATTAATGTCCCGGGAGTGGGAGGAAAAATTTTTAGGCCCCTAAATTTTTTCCCCTTAAGAATTAACCAGGTAAAGCAGACCGGGCGGCCCCAGGAGGGACGTCCCGATATCTGTAAGACAAAAGGGAAAACAATAAGTCCCCTTATGTAACTGAAGCAGCACCGCATGCACACCAGCCCTTCACATATACAGAAAATGAACCATGCACAGTAATAATGGAGCTGCAACAGGGCCACACAGCAGCACATGCACAGGAGGATGCCCGCGCGCAGGAAGCCCCCAGGGGAGAAGGCAAGCCCACAGGGAGGCCGTAGGCAGAACCGCAGAACAATGATCTTGTGAGCACTGACATAAATGTGGACTTGAACCTAGCAATCCAATGTCCGTCATTGCTCAGAGGCCGCTGCTCCAACCACCGTGCTATTGCTATGGTGGTTCCAGCACCAGTGATGCGGATCAACCCAGGCGAACCTCCCCCCACGAGGCTTCCCCGCACAGGCATGAAGAAAAAAAGGGGACTAACCGCACCAAGTAAAGAAGATGGCGGAGCCACAGGAGACCGCAGATCAGCAGCAGCAGACCGAGAAGACGGAGGGCGGGCCGAAGAAACGCGGGAAGCGCGCCGGCCCCGCCCCCCGAACAGCGCGCGCTGGCCACCACGGAGCCGGGGACCGCCCACTCTTTCTCCATCTCTAAGGGCATAATGGGGGACCCAGGAGGGCCCGCACAGTAACAAAAGAATGGCGCAGCAGCACAGCGCGAAGGCGCGCAGCGCGCCCAGTACAAGATACTCAAAACCGGACACAAGTCAAAACGATGCGCACAGTCAAACACACACACACACACACACAACCCCCCCCCCCCTTTTTTAACCCAGATCATAGGACAGGGGTAAAATTCAGGGAAGGGAGGGAGGGGGAGACAACGGGACGGGGCATCCCAGGGTCCGGGTCACCGAAACCGGACATCCACTCTACCCCCACAGGGGAACTAGCGGAGGAGACAAACTCCTGGCACCTACAGGTCCCGGCTACCATCACCCAGCCCGCAGCCTAGGGCTGGGAGGCTTCCAATAATGACATCCAAACAAGGACTGGGCAGAAATAGACCAGGGGGGATGCCGAGGGGTGAACCCCGGCTAACTGCAAGCAGGAGACTCCATCTTCTGTCTTGACTCCACTGCAGAGAGCGAACACTGGGGAATTGAGTGGGAGGTCCCAGGTATAAGCTGACCGGGTGGGGCTTGTTTTCGACTTCTCTCTGCACGACGCCACCTTGTGGTGAGTATTACCCTACTGTTATTATTTAAGGTGAGTCGGGGTGTGTGACACACAAAGAATATATACACTCACCTCCTTGCCACAGCTGCCCGTTCCCACGGAAGATTTTGGTGGCACCAGCCTACTATTGACTGCTTTGTCAGTCGATGCAGCGGCATCAGTTACAGATGGGTGGAAAAATTGCGTAATATGTGTCAGATATATTAAAGTAAATATTTAAGTGGATAGGCCTTTTTTTCCTAAAGGTTGCACACTGCAGGACTCGGACCTAGTGGTAGCAGCTACAGAGAAGAAAGTTGTTAATTTGTTAGATGAAACGGAATTGGAAGCACTAAGACATTATTATGGGAAATTAAAGTGGACCACACTAAACAGGCTTTGGATTCTGTATTACAGCTTGCCCTCGGGGAATTACATTTTGGGACAACCCGCTTCTCCCCCTTTCCTTATACACACCTCAGTCTAGTGATTCTATGGTGCATGCATGCGCCAGGCAGACTTGGATGGTGGCTGGTGGATGCTTCTAGGCCAGAGTGAGGGTGCAGCACCTATGATGGTTGCGTCTGAGCACTAACATTGCTGCAGCTTTTCTTCTCCCTCTGGCCTGCATGCACCCATTTGCAGCTATCAAATATGCACACCGGGAATGGTTGGAAAAGCCTGCCCACAATGTGCCTTGGGATTGCCGGATCAAGACAAGTAAAAGGGCAGTCTGGGAAATTTCACACAATGTGCAAAATCCTGGGTATAGGTCCAATCGATTTTTAGGTCTAGCATTCCAGTTTGTTTATTCTTCACATAAGGCATAACTTGTGTTATAGAACTTGGTATAGTGTGTCACCTAAATCAATGTGTAGAGTGGAGCTTTGACACGTTCATCTTTGTTGAAGGTTTTGCTTTATATAAAAAGGGGATGCCGCCTTCTTGCTTTTTATCTGAAGCAGACCTGAACCCATCCACTGCGCCATGCACATGCCCAACCCGAGCGACCCCACTGGCTGCCGGAGACTGCATGGACTGCCGAAGAAGCCACTGCCAGCGATGAAACCTGGCATCAGTAATTCTGGCCAAATTTGGGCTTGGTGGTGAAACTGCCCTTCAACATGAGCCCTGTCAGAAAAAGCCCAGCACTGTATCTCTAAAATGCAGGACTTACAAGTGTCAGGAGGGGTGGTTAGGGGGCTAAGGACCAGAACCCCCCTGCAAACAAATGTGGCTAACCAACAGTTTTTGTTTTAAGGGCAAATCAAAATGCTGGTAATAAACCTGATACCCCTTAAAGTGGACCAAAACCCAGGATAGAGACTATCCTGGGTTTTGGTCGTTGCCCCGCTGCGTGAAACCCCCCAGATCGCCCAAAGAAACTCACCTGGTCCTACGGCGCACGTGCGGCCGCTCATCCATACAGCACGCTCGGAGCCGCTGACCTCACGCCATCCAAGACAGCATCTAAGGCCAGCGGCTCCAAGCGCTCTGCCCACCACATCCCCCGCTTCCCTCTAACAGGGAGCGTGCCTGCGCTGGCCATTCACAAATGGCTGGCACGGGCCCTCGCCCTTCTAGAGGGATAACTGGGATGCGGCTCCCGGGAAGTAAAGTAAGTCAACAGGGTGACCTGGGGGGTTTCACACAGTGGGCATCCCGATTTTGGATGCCCCGGGGGGGAGGGAATCGATCGGCCCGGGAATGTTATAGTGTGCACATACCAATATTAAATAAATATCCTGCGTACCACGATAACAGCAGTCAAGCATCGCAAATATTGCCAAATAATATTACCCTAGAAGGTTTATAATGCTTAAACTGGATCATTTAATGAAAAACCCAAACCCTTAAACTATTCCCCAGCATCTAAAATTAATATATTTTTACATTTTAGTCACTTATTCTTTCCCCCACCGGGCTAAAACTCTGTTCAGGACTCTAGGATATGGGTGCTGCCATCTTGCCTCAGAAGTATCACATACTGAGGAGAGGCAGGATCATAGCTGTGCTTTGCACAGGCAGAGCAGAGCTGGGGTCAGGAAAAGGACAGCAAACCCAAAATTTAGAGCTGCATAGTAAGAGCCTGAGACTCCATGGGCTGCCATCTTGGATGTTTAAAGGCTCGGAAAACGACTAGGTGCAAGTAGGATGATTTCTAATGCGGGCAATTTGTATGTACAGGGTACATAAAATATGCTCTAATTAAGGGTGAAGGTCCGGTTTAATGATGACATGCACATAGGACATACACACAGGCATTCATAATACAGCTAAGAGCGACACACATACATATTCCTAATCCAACATACAGCCTCTCCCACTTCAGTATTACAGAGGAACTGAATGGTTTAGTGCTGGAAAGATTGCTCACTAGCAGTGCTTACCAAATGGTTCTTACACATAATCACATCCTCAGCCAATAAGTTACTATAGGCCATTCTGGTTTGAAGTCGCTCTTAAGCCACAAGTTATACTATAAGCTTTCCCACCTACAGAGGCAACAAACAATTATACAATTATATATATCACATAACTAACATTATTAAGCTAAGCCTTTTTTCATCCCAATCATCTGAGGAGGTGTGTAGGTGTCCACTGTAAAGACATATAACACCAATGACAGTGTTTAGGTTAGGAGGGGATCATACAATCTTCAAGTGGCTGTAACAATTTGCAAATTCATGGTTTGTAAACTTTTATTTAGCTGGCTGCAGAAAAGCAGGGGGGGGTGGAAATAATCATGCGGAGCTGGAGTTAAAGTGAACCTATAGCCAGAAAGAAAGTTTATGGAGTCACCTTCTATTCTCAGCCCACTGCACCAAAACAGTCTGTTTCTATTTCCACTGAAGCCTTTGCACAATATTCATGAAAACAACAACAGGATGCAGTATAATGTTTGAATAGCGGTCATATTGTTCCCTGGCCATCCAATAGCACCCCCTGGTGCTCTCTAGCGATGATTCATTCAGTGACACACAGTTTAGCATTGTTCGAGAGAGGAGGCGTGTGCTACACACAGCAAGTCTGAGGTAAGGCAGAGAGCAGCGTCTCCCTCAAACAGCAGCGCTGACAGGCTGGAGAGGGGAGGAAGGGGTTCTTTAGACAAGCATATGGCACATTGATTATATGTACAAGCTTTTCAGTGTGCAGGTTTACGGAGGTATATGTGGCAGTGTAGCTTTTAGTGCATTTAGGGCTGTATGCAGTAAGAGTTTAAAAATATTGTCATAGTAGTAAAAAAAAATTACTATAGGAAAGTATGAGAATGTCACTGTTGCTGAAGCACTAGCTAGGAAGACAATGAAAGTCAATGGTAAGAAAATGAGTGAACTTCTTACTCCTTTTTACACTGTAGTAAAAGTTCCTTCTGTTGACTTTCATTGTCTTCATATCTGGTGACTCTGGTAATAATCGCATTTTTATGATATTTTTTTCATCTGAATTTCTTACTACCATGATACCATTCAAGCCTTACTGAATGGAGGCCATCGTGAGCAGCTCTGGCCATGCCCCCCCCCCCCCCCCCCGTGCCAATGCTGAGCCATGTGTAACTGAAAGAATCATTGCTGGAAAAACACTGCACGGCAGGGAGCCATATGGCCACCATTCCAATATAAGAGTGTTTTTATGAATATTGTGCAAAGGATTTAGGGGGAAAAAAAAAACACAGGCTGTTTTGAGGCACTGGGCTTGTAATAATAACGTTTTGCGAGTACTCACCTTTAAAACGGGTATTATGAGTGTGCCATACACTCCACTTCGATCTTCATGACATGTGGGTAATCTCCAGTAGAGGGCGAACTTCTGCAGAGATGAATATGCAAAAAAGAAAGCCCCTCCCGGTCCATATATACCTGGGACCTCCCACCAATTTCCCAGTGTAAAAAAAGCAGTAAGGGGACCAGGAAGAACCAATTATAACCTTAACAATCAAAACCAACGGTTCACCATATAAAAGCCCCAGAATACCTGAAAAAAGGTGGGTTGAAGTGGAGTGTATGGCACCACCAGTTTTAAAGGCGAGTACTAACAAAACGGTATTATTCTAAGTGTGCCATACACTCCACTTCGATCTTCATGACATGTGGGACATCCAATAGCAGTGTCCGTCATGGGTGGGAACCAGAAATAGTAAAGAATGTACCAACTCAAACCACTGCAGCTTGCAGAACCTTGCGGCCAAAAACAGCATCCGCTGAAGCCCGCACATTAACCTTGTAAAACTTTTATAAAAGTATGAACGGAAGACCAAGTAGCAGCCTTACAAACTTGTTCAACAGAAGCCTGGTGCTGAAAAGCCCAGGATGCACCAACAGCACGAGTAGAGTGTGCAGTGACCCTAAAAGGGGGAGTCCTCCCCTTAGCAGAATAGGCCCCAACAATGGTCTGACGAATCCATTTGCTAATCGTAGACTTAGCAGGCGCCAAACCTTTCCTGGGCCCACAGGGCACCACGAAAAAAGCGTCCGTCTTGCGGAAGGAAGAAGTAGTCACCAAATAGTACTTCACACAGCGAACAACATCCAAATTGTGCAGAACCCTCTCCTTGTCATTGTTAGGCTTAGGACACAAGGAAAGGAGAATATCCTGATTGAGGTGGAAAGCAGACACCACCTTAGGAAGGAAATCTGGCTTAAAACGAAAAACCACCTTATCCTGGTGTCTCTCAAAGTAAGGGGCCTGAACAGACAGAGCCACCAACTCAGAGACACGCCGAACAGAGGTAATAGCCACCAAGAAAGCAACCTTCTGAGTGAGAACCGAAAAAGCAATATCCTGAAGCGGCTCAAAAGGAGGACCCTGGAAAGCCGAAAGAACCAAATTCAAATCCCAAACAGGAACCACAGCCTTCCGAGGGGGCCGCACATGCGCGACCCCTTGGAAAAAATGTCTTAACCAGCGGGTGTAAGGCAAAAGACCTCTGGAAGAAAACCAGACAGAGCAGAAACCTGTCCTTTCAAAGTACTAAGCTGGAACACAAGATCCAGATTATGCTGAAGAAACTCCAAAATCCTAGGAATCGAAAACA
The DNA here is from genome assembly GCA_027917425.1 of Gastrophryne carolinensis. Classification (NCBI taxonomy): domain Eukaryota; kingdom Metazoa; phylum Chordata; class Amphibia; order Anura; family Microhylidae; genus Gastrophryne; species Gastrophryne carolinensis. The sequence goes on along the minus strand of CM051234.1, from coordinate 250,737,754 downwards.
CCCTGCAAGGCAAGGCCCTAGCCTCACACCAATCAATATAGGATCTCCAAGTCCTATAGTAAATGCCATAAGAGGACCATTTCCTAGCCCTAATCAAGGTCTGAACAACAGCCGCAGACAAACCTTCCTCCTTCAGCATGAAGGTTTCAGCAGCCAAGCCGTCAAAGCCAGCGTTTGTAAAATGGGGTAAAGTAGTTGACCCTGAGATAACAGATCCAGCAACAAGGGAAGCCGGTACTGATCTACAGCCAGCCTTACAACGGCTGCGTACCAAACCCTTCTTGGCCACCTTGGAGCCACCAGAATTGCTGGTGCCCCTTCTAGAACCAGTTTGTGAACTACCTTGCCCAGCATGGAGACGGGTGGAAACAGGTACAGAAAACCCAGATCCTTACAAGCAAGGGACAAGGCATCCACTGCCAGAGCTAGAGGATCCTGAGATAGAGACACAAAGACCGGGAGTTTGTGATTGTGCCGTGAGGCAAAGAGATCCACCTCCGGAGTCCCCCACTTGCGACAAAGATCCAGAAAAACCTCGGGGTTGAGAGACCACTCTCCCTGGCGAGAGGATCCCCTGCTCAGGGAATCCGCCTCCGTGTTCTCCACTCCCGGAATGTAGACTGCCGAAATGCAAGGAACATTGCTCTCCGCCCAGTGCAGGATCAGAGAGACTTCCCCAAGGGCACTCCTGCTGCGAGTCCCTCCTTGGTGATTGATGTAAGCTACCGCCGTTCGGTTGTCTGAACGAACCTGAACCAGTAGACCCTGTAAATGTGAGGTCAGCCGAGCTAGAACCAGTTGGATGGCTCTGAGCTCCAAGACATTGATGGGGGTGTGAGCCTCCTGAGGACCCCACACCCCGCTGAACTGATGACTTTTCCAATAACCTCCCCAGCCCTACAGGCTGGCATCCGTGGTGACCGTCTCCCAACAAGGAACCAGAAAGGATCTGCCCTTCAACAGGCTGCTCGACTCCAGCCACCACTGAAGGGACTGCCGAACCCTGGGAGACATCCTGAAAGGTTGATCCAATGACTGGGGACACCTGTCCCAATGCGTCAATAGGTGAAGTTGAAGAGATCTCATGTGAAACTGTGCAAATGGCACTGCCTCGAAGGAGGACACCATCAATCCCACCAGTTTCATCCCCTGTCGGATAGAGGGGCAAGGATTGGCCAGAAGAAGGCGGATAAGACCCTGAATCCCCTGCACCTTGGTCTGGGCCAGAAACACTCTGGCCTGAATGGTATCCAGATTCATGCCCAGAAAAGAAATCACTCGTGACGGAGAGAGAGAAGACTTGGGGCAGTTGATCACCCACCCGAACCTCTCCAGGGTCGACACCACCTGGTGGGTGTCCAGCTCCGCCTGACGGAGGGAAGAAGCTGGGATCAACAGGTCGTCCAGATAAGGCACAATGCGAATGCCCTGAGCTCTGAGCAGAGCCATTATCCCTGCCAAGACCTTGGTGAAGACCCTCGGCGCCGATGTCAGTCTGAAGGGAAGGGCTACAAACTGAAAATGTTGATCCTCCACCGCAAACCGGAGGAATCTCTGATGTGCCGGAAAAATCGGAACATGCAGATACGCATCCTTGATGTCTATGGATGTCATAAAAACCCCTTGGCGAAGGGAATTGATAGCCGAGCGCAGAGTCTCCATGCGGAACTTTTTGGCTCAGATAAACCTGTTGAGAATCTTGAGATCTAGAATGGGTCTTACCAAACCCTCCTTTTTGGGAACTGTGAGAAGGTTGGAGTAGTAACCCCTGCCTCTCTCCGACGGAGGCACCGGGCATAAAACTCCCATGTCCAGAAGGTTTTTCACTGCTAACAGGAGCCCCTGTGCAGCCTGAGGGTCCGAGGGCACCCGAGACCTTAAGAATCTTGGAGGCGGCCAGTACTGGAACTCCAGTTTGTACCCGGAGGAGACCACTTCCAAGATCCAATTGTCCGTGACCTCCCGGGCCCAGACCTGGAAAAAGAGCAGCAGCCGTCCCACCACCCCTGCGGGTGAGGGCGCCCCTTCATTGCTGAGCCGGTTTAACGAAATGGCTTGTGCTTGGAACCCCAGGCAGCCGCGGGACGTGCCTGACCTCTGCCCCTGTTCCAGGACGAGCTCCTGACACCCGAGAAGGCCAAACCCCTAGTCGCTCTGGCCCCTCGAAAGGAAGGAGTGAACGAAAGGGACGTCGCTGTTTCCTCCGCTGAGGTAACTTACCTCCCTTAGCAACAACATCCAATTTATCTCCAAACAGCCGCGTACCCAAGAAGGGAAGCGCTGTAAGCGACTTCTTGGCACCAAAGTCCGCCGTCCACTGGCGGAGCCAGACCGATCTGCGCATAGCCACCAACAAGGCTGAAGTCCTACTACACACGACAATAGAATCTTCCATAGCAGCCAAGACAAAGTCCATGAACAATTCACATCTCTTAAGGGTAGCGTACTCTGCGCTAGCCGGATCAAACTGAGCGTCATTCAGCCAGTCCCTGATAAGAGATCCGGTAGCAAGCGACACTAAGGCAGATGCACAAACAGGCCGCAGGGCCAAGCCCACGCTGGCAAATGCGTGCCACGCCATCTGATCAAGGCGCTTATCCTCGCCATCCTTAAGTGAAGTGGCGTCAGGGGTGTTCAGCACAGAAGAGTTGGTCAAACCTAAAACTGGCGCATCGACCTCGGGAGGAGAAGACCAGCGCTTAACCGCCTCCACCGGGAAAGGATACTTCTTATCCCATCCCTGAGGAGCACCAGGAAGCCGACTGGGCCTCTCCCATTCTCTAAGGATCAGCGCATCAAAGTGACCGTGGGTAGGAAATTCCAGACGGGGCTTGCGGATCCCAAAAAATTCCCCCTTCTTGAGAGGAGGTGCCTCAGGTGGGTCAATATCCAACACCTCCAATAAATGTGACAAAACAGTGGCCGTATCTACGGCATCCCCCAGCGCCTGCCCGACATCGGCATCACCAGACTGAACATAATCAGCCTCTGTTTCCTCATACAATTCCCCCTCCTCTAATGGGGAATAATCCGACAAATCAAAGGAATCGTCATCAACATCCCACAAGGGCTGGGCCGACGACAAATGTCTCTATTTAGCCTGGGCCTTCTTGCCCACCGTGCTAGTAATAAATTTCTCGATGCTGGCCAACCTAGCACAAACATCAGAGTGCGACTCCCCGCTGTCACCAACGTCACTTGGGGTACGGATAAGGCGGGGAGGGGAAGGCGATGAAGCGGGAGGAGCCGACCCAGAAGGCTGGGTACCAGACTGCCGCGTTATGGCCTTTTGTGCACATGGTATACAGATCAGCACATTCTCCGCCGTAAGGGATACCCCACACATGGCCGGGATTGACCCAGAGGGAGCCCGAACCCAGTATCCTGCGGAGCCTCCATATGGTGATTTTGCTGTCAGCCACACTACTGTAGGGAAATTACATAAAAGCAACCTGGGATGCCCCTTAAAAGTCCCAGTGGGAGGATTTGAGGTGATCAATTTTACACTAGGGACCCCAGGACCAAGAGGAACCCCTTAATATGCACAAATACGAGGCAATAACACATACATAATTATATATACATATAAATATACCAGCTCCAGACACGCGTAACTGAAAACAAGTAGACACACACACATGTCCGCACACCAGTGGGGGCCCCCTGCTAGAGAGGGGCCCCAACATAAGCTAAGGAAGTGGCCTTCAGGCCCTTACCACCAGGAGAGCAGCTCGGCAGCAGCAGTCCAAGATGGCCCCCGAGAAATGCCTCATGCAGAAAGAGAAGGAGGGTGGGCCAGCGCAGAACGCGCGCTCGCCAGGCCACGCCCCCCCTCCCAGCAACGCGGATCTCAAGGCTTGGGCTGCAGAATCGCGCCAAATAAGGGGGCGGGGCTACCGCGGCCGCGCCGAGAGCCCAGCCCCCTCCCCTCCCTGAACACAGCCTGAGGGGGAGAAGCTCCCCAGGCTAAATCAAAGGTACCGGATAGGCAGCCCCTGACAACTATGGCCCTCAGAAGGCTCCCTCCGCACCCATAGGGTGCTCCTACCATCACCAGGACCCGCAGCCTAAGCTGGGAGGCTCAAATAGGGACAATTTAGAAAGGGTCCTGGCAGCAATAGGGACAATAAACGGCCGGGCGCGGGCCCGGCTTACCTGTAAGTAAAGAAGTCTTCATCTTCTCTTCACTGCAGAGAAGGAACTGGGAAATTGGTAGGAGGTCCCAGGTATATATGGACCGGGAGGGGCTTTCTTTTTTGCATATTCATCTCTGTAGAAGTTCGCCCTCTACTGGAGATTACCCACATGTCATGAAGATCGAAGTGGAGTGTATGGCACACTTAGAATAGAGGGTGAATACATAAGAAACCTTTCTAAGTATAGGGTTGTGTTAAGATTTAAAATCAAATGGGCTACTATCAAAGTAATCTACAGTATATGACACAAGAAGAACTACGCTGGAAAAGAAGAAGGGGCTAATTAAACTGGCTTGAAAAATTAAGAGAAAACAATGCGCTATCACAAAAAAAAGGCAAATAATAAAAACACTACTAAATATGCTGGATTATACATCATCAAAATTCCACCAAGCCTGTTTATTTTAATAGAAGGAGGATACATCCAGGGTGGCAGGTTTTAAAGTGGACCAAAACCAGACTTAGCATCTATAAGACTAGGTCCAGCTAGACAGCCACCAGACGGACTAAAACCCAGGATAGTGAAAATCCTAGGTTTTGGTCAACTTTAAACATATCGTTCTGCTTTTACAGAGGAAATCTGCTCCACTCTACAAACTTTTCTCCCGGGCCAACCTGTGCTGGAGTAACATACATTGCTACTTTTGTAGATGCTTTTATACATGGTGCAATACTTTGGCCAGATACTTAGTGTGGTTAGGACTTCTACTCCCCACAGGAGACAAGCAATGGAACAAAGCAGTTCAAGTGGAATGGTTCACCTAAAAACCCATCACCCCTGGAAATGTATTTCTCCCAGGTGACTAAACCACAAGCTTGGCAGAATTTCTTTTTCAGTAGGGGTGTTTAAGTAGCTCATCTTCTCATTATCCAGTAGGTTCATGAGAAATTTTAATATTAAGCAATTTCGGGACACAGCTCCTTGAAAGGGCTCTTGAAGCTTTAAAAATGGGGTGCCCGTCTCTGGGGGGAGAGCAGGTTCCCTTATTGGTAGGCCAAAGGGGCGCACATTTCTTGATAGTCCTCTGCTGATATGCTTATCACTGGAAGCCCAACACATGCCAGGGGGTTGTTGAGAGCACACTGTCAGCATTTGAGCCGACAGTGCAGGAACTGGACCGATTCATCCCACAAGATTATCATACATGCAGGTGGTTAGGCAAGTATAGCTTTCTTTTCCTTTTTTTTTTTTTTTTTTTAAAAGCTCTTTAATACAACATACAGACAACTGACCTAGAATAAAAAAAATAACATTTATAATGATTTAAATTTAGTGATTGCAGCTTTAAAAACCATACACAATAAATCTTTTGTGGGGTCCCACGTAGTTTACAATCCTATTTTCTGCTTTGTAAAACAGCCTGTGCATGTTTGTTTTTCTATTGTAATGAATATTTTAGATCAGAACATTATCTGTACTCATTATTTGGGTCCGGTTCTCCCCACCCTTGGACTATATACTTCACATCAATTGAAAAAAATATGAAAATATATATAAAAACAAATATTCTGTAATATACACCAGTACAGAAAATACGTGTGTGTCGGGGGGGTTATCCCATAGGATAATATGCTACTGGACATTAGGTTTTGTTAACTCGAGATAAGATAAATCAGATACATTTCCTATGTGGTTCCATCCTGGTATTTCAATCAATGCGATTACTCTCCATAGTAGGCTCTACCACAGTTCAGGGACTATCCGCTAATCTTTATAGCGGTGTCACTTGAGTTGTTTTAGGACAGATAGTTATCCTAAAGCATATTCAGTATTGATAATAAGTAGCACAGCAATCCACACCACCGCATTCCATCATGTACTATCAAAACAAAACTGTCTCTCCACAAGATAAAGACATTTAAAGAAAAAACAGTCAAATTAGAAAATATGTGAAGTCTGAGAAAAGGAAAAAAAGGCATGGTCATCAGGAAGGAGTGTGGATTAAAGGTATTTAAAAATGATGGTTATCAATAAAATCTAAATGTCTGCTGTGAAGAACAAAAAGAAGAAAAAAAAAAAAGATACATACATACAGCACTGGAATCCTGGGACAACCGAAGGTGGAAAGCGCAAGCAATGATTTACATGTACATTACTTAGACCTTTTCTGAACATTCACACAGGCCAGTCTGTCAAACCTAACAACTCATTGAACATGGGTCTGTTTTTGCTTTGCCAGCAGAATTTATAACCCTCATTAGGCACCGACCAAACTCTTCTAGGATCATCCTCTCTATGACCGCTTGGGATTTCGAGAGCTTCTCTCCTTGTTCAGCTTGGGCAAGGAGGCATTCACATGTGGCCTCAGCAACTTCTCTTGTGACAAATGTAAATGGTAGCCTATGAGAGAAGTAAATTTAATTACTACCCCAAAATATTAATATGCAAAACATGTCCAGGAACCAAATCAATAACAGGGGAAAAGTATTTGGTTGAGCACAGAGAAATACAAAAGCAGTTATTGATAAAAGGTTGGTTTTGATGATGATGTAACGTCTGACAATTAAAAAAGTCCCCCCTCCACCAATGTCCACCCTCCCTCCCCTGTGCTAAGCCTGATTTGGCAATTAAAATGAAAAAGAAAATTCTGTGAGTACTCACCTGTAGAATTGCTTTTGCCATGCATGGCACGGCCTGCTTCACGAAGTCATTACATTTGGGTATTCCGCCACAAGGTGGCGCAGTCCACTGCAGAAGAGTTGTGGCTCCTCCCGGTACCATATAAAAACTGAATCACCATAGACTTCCAGTGCTGACAAGTAGTTATTCAAGAAACCGGGAGATAATAAAGGTAAAAAAAGGTAACAAAACCCCAACTAACTTTGAACAATCACCATACAGAGGCAACCAAGAACAACGATAACAAGGGTGGGGTGAAGCAGGCCGTGCCATGCATAGTAAAAGCAATTCTACAGGTGAGTACTCACAGAATTGTCTTTTTCCCATTGCATGGCACGGCCTGCTTCACGAAGTCATTACATCTGGGAAATCCAAAAGCAGTGTCCATAAAGTAGGGTGGGATCCCCAAGGAGTAAAAACAGGCAATTTAAACCACTACCGCCTGAAGTACCTTGCGGCCAAAAGCAGCATCAGCTGAGGCCTTAACATCAACCTTGTAAAACTTGGAAAAAGTATGAACAGGAGACCAAGTTGCGGCCTTACAAACTTGTTCAACAGAAGCTTGGTGCTGAAAGGCCCAAGACGCACCAATAGCACTAGTGGAATGAGCAGTAATCCTAAAAGGAGGTTCCTTCCCTTTAGCAGAATAGGCTTGTACCACCGCCTGACGAATCCACTCGCTGATAGTGGATTTAGCAGGAGGCAAGCCCTTCCTAGATCCAGCAGGAAGAACAAAAAGAGAGTCAGATTTCCTGAAAGACTCAGTAGCAGCCAAATAAAACTTCAGAGCCCTGACAAGACCCAAAGAGTGAAGGGTCTGCTCCTTGGAATTAGCAGGGTTAGGACACAAAGAAGGCAAAACAATGTCCTGATTGAGATGAAAAGCAGACACAACCTTAGGCAAAAAATCCGTCTTAAGCCGAACCACCACCTTATCGTGATGCCGCTCAAAATAAGGAGGTTTGATGGAAATCATTGCCAGCTCAGAAACTCGCCTGACGGAAGTAATGGCCACCAAAAAGGCCACCTTAAGAGTCATAATGGGCAAAGCAGCCCCACGGATAGGCTCAAAGGGAGGACCCTGCAGAGCAGACAACACCAGATTCAGGTCCCAAACTGGTAGCATAGGCTTACGTGGCGGACGCACTTGAGTAACTGCCTGGAAATAAATCTTAACCAAACGGTGGTTGGCAAAGGACCGTTGGAAAAAAATTGCCAGAGCGGACACCTGTCCCTTGAGGGTACTAAGTTGAAGGCCCGAATCCAAACCATGTTGCAAAAATTCCAGAATCCTGGGGATAGAAAACACCCGACAAGGAAAAGACTTGGACTCACACTAGGCAATGTAAGCATGCCAGATCCCATAGTAGATAAAGGACGAGGATTTCTTCCTAGCCCTAATCATGGTATCAACAAAAGAAGCTGGCAAACCCTTATCCATTAAGATGGAGGTTTCAGCAGCCAAGCCGTTAAAGCCAGTGTTTGTAAATTGGGATGGCACAGTTGTCCCTGAGTGAGCAGATCTGCATCCTTGGGCAGGCATACTGATCTACTGCCAACTGCACGACGTCTGCGAACCACACCCTCCTTGGCCACCAGAATGGCTGGTACCCCTTCCTGGGCTATCTTGCGCAGCACCCTGCCCTGCAGAGGGAACACATAGAGGAGCCGAAACTCTGTCCAAGGCATTGCTAGCGCATCCGTGGCGAAGGCCAGAAGGTCCTGTGACAGGGAGACAAACCTGGGAAGCTTGTAATTGTGACCGGACGCAAACAGGTCCACATCCGGCTGACCCCAGCGATGGCACAGGGAGTGAAATACCCTGTTGCTGAGGGACCATTCCCCCAGCCGAGACGTCCCCCTGCTCAGGGAGTGTGCCTCCAGGTTCTCCACCCCCAGAATGTAAACCGCAGAGATGCAGGGGACATTCTCCTCTGTCCAGGACAGTATCAGGGACACTTCCTTGAGGGCTCACTTGCTCCGAGTCCCTCCCTGATGATTGATGTAAGCAACCGCCGTCTGGTTGTCCGAGCGGATCTGAACAGCCCGACCCCGAAGGTGTGAGGTCAGCTGAGACAGAACCAACCTGATCGCCCTCAGTTCCAGTACATTGATGGGAGCATGGGCCTCCTGGGGGCCCAACCGAGCCTGGAACTTCAGAGACTTCCAAAAGCCCCCCCAACCGGTCATACTGGCATCTGGGGTGACAGTCTCCCAGCACGGAGGCAGAAAGGTCCTGCCCACTAGAAGGTTCCCTGAGTCCAGCCACCACAAGAGGGACTGTCTGGCCAGGGGGGACAGAGCAAATTCCTGATCCAGGGACACAGGGTCCCAATCCCAAACTGACAAGAGGTGCAACTGAAGAGGCCTCACGTGAAACTGAGCAAAGTAGGACACCATCAGACCCACTAACTGCATCCCTTGCCGGATGGAGGGATGGGGACACAAGAGCAGAGTCCGTGCCTGCTTCTGAAGGCCCTCCACCTTCTGCTGAGGCAGTAACACCTTGACCTGAGAGGTATCCAAAGTCATGCCCAGAAAGGACCTCACCAAAGATGGAGACAGTGAAGACTTGGGATAGTTGATCACCCAGCTGAAGAACTCGAGAGTGGAAGTCACCACCTGAGTATCCTTCTCGGCCTGATGAAGAGATTGAGCCGCAATCAGAATGTCGTCCAGGTAAGGAAGGATGCGAATGCCCTGATTCCGCAGCAGAGCCATCACACCCGCCAGCACCTTGGTGAACACCCGAGGGGCCGAGGTGATACCGAACGGTAAGGCCACAAACTGGTAATGCTGATCCTCTAGAGGGAACCTGAGAAATCTCTGATGACCTGGAAAGATTGGCACGTGAAGGTAGGCATCCTTGATGTCCACTGAGGTCATGAAGTCGCCCGGGCACAGGATACTGACCGTCGAGCGTAGTCTCCATGTGAAAATGTTTGAACCTGACAAACTTGTTGAGACCCTTCAAGTCCAGGATGGGCCTCAGGGACCCGTCCTTTTTGGGGACCGTGAACAGATAGGAGTAGAACCCTCGACCCCGTTCCTGGGAAGGCACCGGGCAAATTACTCCTGACTCCAACAGACATTGAACCGCAAGGCGCAAACCCTGAGCTGACAGAGGGTCTTGAGACATCCGGGATCGGATGAATCTTGGGGGTGGCCAGGCTGCAAACTCTATCTTGTAACCGGAGGACACCACCGCCTGAATCCACCGGTCTGAGACACTTAACCTCCAGACGTGAGCAAAGAGCCGAAGCCGGACCCCACCCGGATGGGTGAGGGTGCCTCCTCATGCCTGAGGGGGCTTGGGGCCCCATGAAAGACCGGGACGACCACGGGATCTGCCATGGCCCCAAGAATCTCTGCGGGTACCCGAGAAGAGGGAGCCACGACCTCCTCTGGAAGCACGAAAAGAGGGGAGGGAAGATGAGGGCCCCTGAAAGGGCCAAGGCTGCCTCCTATGTTGAGGCAGCCTACCATCCTTGGCTAAAACATCCAGACACTCGCCAAAGAGCCGCAGCCCCGTAATGGGGAGCCCAGTGAGAGCCTTCTTAGCGGCAGCATCAGCCGCCCACTGACGCAGCCAAACAGAGCGGGGCATAGCCACCAAAAGGGCAGAGGTCCTACTACACATCCGTACCGCATCATCAATGGCAGTAAGGACAAAGGCAACAAGAGCAAAGCAAAAGGGACCTATAATCCTCCCCCGTTACCAGCCGTAGCGTCCTCCAGGAGACGCTTGAGCTGTCTTTTAAGAGCAATAGCTGTAATGGCAGCAGCGCAGACCCCACACACGCAAAAGCATGGCAGGCCAGCTGATCCATGCGCCGGTCTTCGCTGTCCTGCAGTGTAGTAGTGTCAGGTGAAGGCATGACCGAGGTGTTGGACAGCCCGAGCACAGGAGCATCCACCTCAGGGGGACACGACTATCGCTTGACCAAGTCAGCAGGAAAGGGATACCTCCTATCCCACCCTTTGGGCACCACGGGCAATCTACTAGGACGTTCCCACTCCTTGAGCACCATATTAGATAAATGACTCTGCTCAGGGAACTCCAGGAGCTGTTTGTCAGGACGAAAGAGCTCACCCTGCTTCCTCTTAGCCACCACAGGGGGGACAATGTGCAAGACTTAAAAAATGTGAGCTAACAGGCTATTAGTGTCCTCAGGGAACCATGAGTCTTCCCCAGACGCAGACCCAGGGTCATTGCCGTAACCCTCCTGCTGGTCCCCAGAGGAGTCAGAGTCCTGAAAAAGTTCCCCCCTCCTCTAGGGGGTAAAGGCCAACAAAAGTATCAGGTCCTTCATCCTCCTCAGGAAAGATGGATGTCACGGGAGCTAGGTGCAGCTTCTTGCCAGAGGCCTTACATGAACCAGGCCTGACAGCTGCCTCAATACTGGCCACACGCAGTGCCAAATCAGACTGTGACCCCCCGCTAGTATCCCCCTCACTGGGGGCTAAATGCAGGCGTGGGGGGGGGGGTAGGCGATGGTGAAGGGGGCGCAGAGCTGGGAAGCGAAGCGGGCAACCCAGCCTAGAGCGCAAGGACACCTTGGGCGCACGGCACGCACACCGTGACACTGTTACTCACAGGGGATACCCCACACATGGAACACAGCCGGGATTGCCCCGAAGGCTATCCCCAGAAGCCTCCATATGGTGATTAACACAGGCACAATAGGCCAGCACAGGGTAAAGGCTAGCAAGAGCCACCTGGGATGCCCCCAGAAGCCAGTAAGGGAAGATGAGGGATGGTAAGGGATAGGACCGGGAGAAACCACAACCCACAGTTGTCCCGCCTGAAAGACATAAATAAAGACACATAAGTATCCCGCAGCGCATGCCCAGAAGAGACCAAAAACCCCCGAAGGAGACTCACGGACCAAGTAGGGCAAGGGCACCAACCGCCAGACCACAGGAGGAAGCGTCAAGCAGACCGGGATGAGAAGGGCCCCAAACGCGCAGCAGAAGCAAAATGGCGCCGGCAGAGGAACCTTGAGGGACGGGCCGCGGGAGGACGACGCGATACGCGTCATCCACCCCCCCCGAAGAGCGCGAAAACGGCGCTCACGTGACCTATAGAAAAAACGCCTCAAATATAGAGCCGCCCAGCGCAGTACAAAGCGTCGAAAAACAGTTAAAACACAGTAAAAACACACAGTTTGCTGTGAAGACACTGCAAAAGAACACCCTCGCCACGAACGCCCCCCCCCCCTCCCCCGAGCACACTACGGGGAGGGAGCGAGGAAAGCAAGCGAGCAGCGGTGAGAGCCCAGGCCGGGGACGGGGGGACCCCAAAAAGCCAGACCGAGTAAACAGTCCCCAAAACACTCACCCCTTCAGAAGCTAGGACAGGAACTCCGCATCCCTAACAGGCTCACCATAAAGCCTATGGCCGGCTACCCTTTGTGGTACAGGGTCTGCGGCTTGGAGCAGCGCTCCTTGAGCACTTGACCCTAGTGCCCCTCTACCATCACCCGATCAGTCAGCCGAGGCAGGGAGGCACCGAGGGTCCGGAAACGGGTGGAAAGAGCCATGCAGGGCCGCAGGCTTGTTTGCCCCGCTCACCTGCGCAATATAGAGAGCCATCTTCTATCTTCGCAGAATCACTGCAGAGGAAAACTGGATAAGTCTATGGTGATTCCGTTTTTATATGGTACCGGGAGGAGCCACAACTCTTCTGCAGTGCACTGCACTTGTGGCGGAATACCCAGATGTAATGATTTTGTGAAGCAGGCCATGCCATGCAATGGGAAAAACAACTCACCTGCGGGGAAAGGAACGTTCCTAATGGGGGGCGATCTGCATGGAAGCCATAACCAGACCTTGAGCGACAAGGCAAGTTACCAAATCTTCGAAGCAGTATAGCCCCAAATCTCCTGGGCCTGGGAGACTGAACTGTTACTCATGGTTCCAGGCCACAGTTTCTATGGAGAGCCATCACCTCCCCGGGAACGACACGTGTTCTCCCGTAATGAAGCTTACCACAGTGGAAGTAAGGGGTAGCTGGGGGGAGGTTGTATTTCTTAATACCTGGAGAGCCACTAAACTGGAACTGCAGCTGTGAATAAGCAGTTCAGACTTTCTAGACCTCATAGGCTGCTTGCATGCTACAGGTCAGACACTAACCAAGTATTGCACCTTGACCAGAGCAGCTTCTATATTTATGTTACCCAAAAGCCTAACTTTAAGTGTTGGCGATATTTGTTCTACACTTGAAGTATCTCCATCACTAAATCTGATCCTCTGCACATAAACATATCTACTAATGCATGACTAAAATGTCTGCTTTTATTTCCTTAGTTTCCCCCCAACTGTACATTTGTATAAATGCCCTTTTACTGAGAAAATAAAAGCATACCAATATTCATACCCAAATAAGCACTAGTTGCTGTCGTATCCATTTGCAGATTTTTGACTGGGGCAACACAAAGCCTTTTAGGAAAAAAGATGAAGTGTCCGTCTTCAAGAGCACTGCAACACTGCATTCCAAATTCACCAGTTCCAAGACCATCCCCACCAAGGTTATGGCAACGAGAAGTACTGCCTTGCCACAGTTTAGAAACGTGGCCAAAGGTCAAGTCATTTGCTGATTTTACTTTTTACTTCTGTATTTTTTGTCCGTTTGTGAAGGCTGGTTTATTAAAAGATGTGTATACACACTGGCACAGACCATAAACTGGAATGCTGCAAGGGACACTGTGAAAGCTGATCTGGTTGCAGTAACAGGCACTAAAGTCCATGGTTAGACTAAGCTTTAGAGTGGTCCTATACACTAGAGCGGAACAAAGCCCTTCACACAGCGGGGCATCCCGTTTTGGTGGAAAGGAGTGGAAGCCAGCAGCCAGCCCTGGAATATTTTAGATTCCAGGCCAGCTGCTAGGGTTTGTTCAACTGTAAATCAAATCCCCTTCTCATCACTCCCACATTAACACAATTAAAAGATAGTAAATATTTAAATGGTCCCCAGTACGACTCCTTTTTTCCCTCTAGGAAGCCCTGTATTTCATGTATGAGATTGGATGACAGATGTGTCACTCACTGTTCTAGCAGTGCAGTGGCACTATCTGATACCACTTCCTGTTTGGGGAACTTTAAATACATTTCCAATCATTGGACTTGATTTGCCATCACCTCCTTAATTTTAGAAATTCAGCAAAGTTCAGTGGAATCTATGTCCAGGCTAACCTTTAAAGTCCGCTGACCCAGGGGAATAAAGTCATCCAGCTCAATGTTTTGTTTGTTTGCCAGACTTAGGGTACATATTTAGGAAGGGGAATATTTTCAATATACTGCAGCATATACCCAGACATTACTGAACGATAAGGAAAAGGAAGGGATACCAGGCTTGACTAAAGCAGTTCTACTGTTAACTAAATGACCAGAATTGTGCTGTTGAAAATGAGATGGCTGGAGCAGCATTGTTGGGGACTGTGCCACCAAAGCGATAGAAGCATACAGTGAAGACGGTGCCTTCAAACTAACTTACGTGCCAGGCTTCTTGAAAGGCACTGCGTCCCAACCACTCCTTTTAGGCTTACTTTACTGTTAGGGTGAGAATGGGAGGAGGGCTGATGGGAGGGGACCCAGTAAAATGCCTCTTAGACAACAATGCATTTTACATTTTCTATTCCGCTGCAGTCGCTAGGAGGAATAAGGAGGAGGCTCACCCATCTAAGAGCAAGCCCATCGCTGCAGCTAACCACACCAACTGTGCTACAGAGATGTCATGTCAGTTTGTGGCAGCCATCCTTATGGCCCTGCAGGGAATGCTCAAGCCGCAGCTGCCTCAGCCACATGAAGAAAATAATGCAAATAATCTACTTGGTGCTGCGACTACCACTATCGCCTGGACACTTGATAAAACAAACATCACTTCCTAAAAAAAGCTTATGCACCCCAGAGGTGCAGCTTTGTTGGCCATAACACATTAACCAACAGCCATGCCTTCTATAGAATGATAACCAAAAAGGTCATAACTCACAGAGCATGCCTGAAAGTCCACTCCCCTACAACTGTTCCTAGCTTGTTGTAAGAAGGACTCCACGGCCCACTGGAAGAGCTTTTACATCCTAGTGTAGAGCGCTGTCTGTGCCCTCCCCCTAAGAAATAGCAATCGGTGGTACCATACACTAAAAACATTTTCAGGTTTTATTTAAAGAGTATATGGAATTAATTATACTTACTTTCCTCCTCCACTTGTTAGTGATGGTGCTGGTCGTGTAAGCAAGTCAGAGATCTGAGAGGACAGCTTCGTTTTAGCAGCAGTCTGTTGCTGCACTCTCACTTCTGCTGCATCTGCCAAATGCATTAATGTCTTTCGTTCCGGGCTCTCTTCAAAATTTTTGCAGCCTATGCACTTGCATATCGAGGAACACATAATTTTTGCCTGCGTGGAAATGAATCAGAAATCATGAGCACAGAGAATAAAATCAAGCAGCGATACAGCCAAAACACTTCAATGGCATTTCCAATGTGCTACAGGGTCGGTAACTATTCTAAGTGGCCATATTGATGTGAGTCTACAAAGTCAAATAGTCCAAAAATAGATCCCCTTCCAAAAGACAAAAATTGTAGCCACTAGAATGTGGGAAAAGCAGAAATGACAGTTCACTGACTGGAAGTGTAGCCCAAGGGAAGTGGACAGTAGGTAGGCAATGTTCTGATTCCAAATTCAATGTGAACGTTAATTTAGCAACGTTTCCAAAGAAAATAAATAACTTTTAGTAATTTACCTAATTCTACCTAATTCAAACACAAGTCAGCAATGGCAGGTTTAAGATCGATGCAATCCTTTATTGTCTGGTTGTGATGTTAGGTGGCTTGTTAAAAGGAACACTGCTGGACTTACTGTCTACTAGAACATGGGACCTTCCCCATAGTTATAATACCCCATAGTTATAATACTTATTAATGAAAATAATCAAGCGGTAAATATAACTGCAACCCAGCAGTTATATAGTTGCCAAGATAGGCACACTGCACTAAATGAATGGTCCTGTGTATAAGCATATGCACATGTAGGGTAAATAAGAACTCGCCTCTAAACAAGACTGCAATCCCTCAGGAACACTTCCACTGCTTACCTGGGCAGGAGCATAATCTGCCATCCATAAAACACAGACGCCAAAAAATCAGTTCTATAAAAACAAATAAAGTCTGTATGGGGACTCCGGGGGAAGCTAATGCCAGGGGGCCAGAGACCAAAGACAACCCAACCCAAAAAAGAGGGAGACCACCTTACATATGTAGGCCTTGGCAGCTCTGATTGACTTACTAACAGGGACTATGAAAGTACTTGGGTACATAGAAGATCAATCCAGGACCACAAACGGGGAAGTCATTTTCATGTAGTACTTTGAGCAGCATTTCCACATCTAGATGTCGTTTTTTTCCCCATATAGGGAAGGTTGGGGACAGAAGGAGGAAAAGTTGAAGAAAAAATCTATTTGTCGATGTGAAAGTCTAAATCCTAGGGAGAAATCTGAAGAGGAATAGAAATAAGAACACTCTATATATATAAAAAAAAAAAAATTATAATATATATATATATATATATATATATATATATATATATATAGTCATATACACACAGTTACTATGCAATAGCAATAAGCAGTTAAACCAGTACCATTAAGATTTAAGTTGTTAAAACAAAAGGTAGGTTAAACCTCTCAACCTGGATTTCTCTTCCTAGCCGAATGGCTATTTTTTCATTCATGCTGGGTGTATAAGCAACTCTCCTCTTCGTCTACTAATCTACTTATAATAGTCTAATAATGTAGATTATTATATTATTTTTTGTGATACACCCATGTAGTATTACTAAATATACATTACATATTCCTGACTATTTTAGAAACACTTTTCTGAGTTCATGAATGATAAGTGGGCAACTGATCACCTGACAGGGTAGAATTTGGAAACTCTTAATAGCCATGGTGTCATACTGCAAAGAAATGGTGTTACCTCATAGCATTCACAATAGTTCTTTAAACATCCTGAGCGTTTACAGTTGCATCCTTTGCTGTGTCGTCTCTCAGCCTCTCCTTCCTTTCCTTTGCCAATCTTTGGTTTAAAAGCTTCTGGATTTCTATCTAGACATGCCTGAATGAATAGAAGGAAAATTAAAAAGACAAAAACATGAAAAGAAAAAAAATACAATTCTGTGAAATACTCACCTGTAGAATTCGTATTATAAGTATACAGTACATCCTGCTCCAGATAGATTACTTACACTTGGGTTATCCTCCGCCAGATGGCGCTGCACTGCAGAGACATGTAAAACAGGCTCCTCCCGGCCCCTCAAATACCGAGGGACCTCCCACAAATCCCCAGCATTGAAAAGCAGTGAACAAGAAGCCGGGAGAATTCAACCACCCAAACTGGTAACTATAACAATGATAACAATCACCATACAGGGGATCCAGAATAATGCAAAAACCAGGGTGGGGTGGAGCAGGACGTACTGTATACTTATAATACCAATTCTACAGGTGAGTATTTCACAGAATTGTATTATTCTTAGTATACAGTACGTCCTGCTCCAGATAGATTACTTACACTTGGGACATCCAATAGCAGTGTCCATAAAGTAGGGTGGGATCCCACTGCCGCCTGCAAAACCTTGCGGCCAAAAACAGCATCAGCTGAGGACCTAACATCAACCTTGTAAAACTTTGAAAAGGTATGAACAGAAGAACAAGTAGCAGCCTTGCAAACTTGTTCAACAGAAGCCTGGTGCTGGAAGGCCCAAGAGGCACCAATAGCACGAGTAGAATGAGCAGTAAGGCGGAAGGGAGGACTTTTCCCCTTAGCAGAATAGGCCTGAATCACAGCCTGACGGATCCATTTGCTGATAGTAGACTTGGCAGGAGCCAAACCCTTCCTAAGACAGAAGGGACCACAAAAAGAGCATCTGCTTTCCTGAAGGACGTAGTGACTACCAGGTAATACTTCAGACACCTGACCACATCAAAGGAATGCAGAACCCTTTCCTTAGCATTGCTAGGATTAGGACACAATGAAGGAAGAACAATATCTTGATTCAAATGAAAAGCAGACACCACCTTATCCGCTTAAAGCGGAACACCACCTTATCCTGGTGTCTCCCCAAGTATGGGGGCTGGATAGACAGAGCCGCCAGCTCAGACACACGCCTGACCGAAGTAATAGCCACCAGAAAGACAACCTTGAGGGTAAGTACAGCCAGAGCAGCATCCTGAATAGGCTCAAAGGGAGCACCCTGCAAGGCAGACAAAACCAAGTTCAAATCCCAAACAGGGACCATAGGTTTACGTGGGGGACGCACATGAGTGACCCCCTGAAAGAAGGTCTTAACCAAGGGATGCTGAGCAAAAGACTTCTGAAAGAAGACAGACAGGGCAGAAACCTGACATTCAGAGTACTGAGTTGTAGACCCGACTCCAACCCATGCTGTAAAAACTCCAGAAACCTAGGGACTGAGAACACCCTACAGGGAAGAGACCTAGACACACCAATCAATGTAGGTATGCCATACCCTATAATAGATGGAAGAAGAAGTTTTCTTCCTAGCCTTCACCATGGTCTCAACCACCGAGGCAGACAAGCCTTTCTCCATCAAGATGGAGGTTTCAGCAGCCAGGCTGTCAAAGCCAGAGTTTGTAAATTGGGATGGCGTAAGGGGCCCTGAGTGAGCAGATCTGGCACTCCTGGCAGAACGTACTGGTCTACTGCCATCTGCACCACGTCTGCGAACCACACTCTTCTTGGCCACCTGGGGGCCACCAGAATCACTGGCACCCCTTCCAGAGCAGGACCCTGCCCAGCAGGGGGAATGGAGGAAAGACATACAGGAGCCGAAATTCCTGCCATGACATGGACAGAGCATCTGTGGCCAAGGCCAGAGGATCCTGAGACAGGGAGACAAAGGCTGCAAACAGATCCACATCCGGTAGACCCCAATGGTGACACAGGGACTGGAATACCCTGTTGCAGAGGGACCACTCCCCCTGACGGGAGGTCCCCCTGCTCAGAGAGTCTCCCAGTAGATTCTCTGCCCCCGGAATGTACACAGCCGAAATGCACTGAACATTGGCCTCCGCCCATGTCAGAATCCGCGACACCTCCTGGAGGGCCCCCTTGCTCCGGGTCCCTCCCTGATGGTTGATGTAGGCAACCGCCATCCTGTTGTCTGAGCGCACCTGCACAGCCAGACCCCTCAGGTGATGGGTCAACTGTTCCAGTACCAACCTGATCGCCCGTAGTTCCAGAATGTTGATAGGCAAGTGGGCCTCCTGAGGGCCCCACCTCCCCTGGAACCGCAGTGACTTCCAGAACCCCAACCCGACAGACTGGCATCCGTGGTGACCGTCTCCCAGGAGGGGGCCAGAAAGGACCTGCCCCCCAGCAAGTTCCTGGGATCCAGCCACCACGAAAGGGACTGCCGGACCAACGGGGGGAGCACACAGACCCCGTCCAAGGACGTTGGGTCCTTGTCCCATAATGACAGAAGGTGAAGTTGTAGAGGCCTCAAATGGAACGGAGCAAAAGGCACCGCCTCGAAGCATGCCACCATCAGACCCACCAGCTGCATTCCCTGCCTGAGTGAGGGCTGGGAACACGACAGCAGGAACCTCACCTGCACAGTTAGAGCTTCCACCTTCTGTTGAGGAAGGAATATCCTTGACTGAACCGTATCCAGAATCATTCCTAGGAATGGGGTCACCGAGGAAGGGGACAGAGAGGACTTGGGGTGATTGATCACCCAGCCGAAGGACTCCAGGGTGGACACCACCAGCTGAGTGTCCAACTCTGCCTGCTGTAGAGACCGAGAGGTGATGAGTATGTCGTCCAGGTAGGGAAGCACGCGTATGCCCCTTGACCTTAACAGAGACATCACTCCCGCCAGCACTTTGGTGAACACTCTGGGAGCTGAAGTGAGGCCAAATGGCAAGGCCACAAATTGGTAATGTTGATCTTCCAACGCGAATCTGAGAAACCTTTGGTGTCCTGAAAACACAGGGATGTGAAGGTAAGCGTCCACAGACGTCATGAAATCTTCTGGGCGCAGGGAGCGGATGGCCGAGCGCAGAGTTTCCATGCGAAAGCGCCTGTTCTTGACAAATTTGTTGAGGATCTTTAAATCCAGAATGGGCCTGACTGACCCATCTTTTTTGGGAACTGTGAAAAGGTTGGAATAGAACCCTTTGCCTCTTTCTCTTAAGGAGACCTTGCAAATGACCCCCATACCCAGAAGGCCTTGCACGGCCTGCATCAACACCTGCGCTGAGACAGGGTCCTGGGGAATCCGGGACCTGATGAATCTTGGGGGCACAGCAAACTCTATCTTGTAACCAGAGGACACTACCTCCTGAATCCACCGGTCTGAGATGTGGTGCCTCCAGACGTGAGCAAAGTGCTGTAGACGTCCCCCCACCCCGACGGGCGAGGGCGCCCCGTCATGCCTGAGGGGGCCTGGGAGAGGATTTGGGCTTAGACTCCCATGAGGAGCCAGGACATCATCCTCTGCTCCTATGCCAGGAATCAGCACGAGCCCCCGCGAAGGACACCCCTTTTCCTTGTTTAGCACCACGGTAGGGGAGTGAGAGGGAGCCCTGGCCCCGAAATGGCCGAGACTGCCGCCTGCCCTGGGGTAACTTACCTCCTTTAGCAAAAAGGTCTAGGCGGTCCCCAAACAGGCGTAGCCCCTTAAATGGAAGCCCAGTAAGGGCCTTCTATGCAGCATTGTCAGCAGCCCACTGGCGCAGCCAAACTGCGCGGCGTATAGCTACCACCAAGGCAGAAGTTCTCGCACACATCCTAATGGCATCATTCAGGGCAGATAGGATAAAGTTCACAAACACATCACAGTTAGACAGAGCATTAAACGTTTCAGGTGGCAATTCATCAGAAACACCGTCAAGTACACTTCTGATCAAGGCCCCGAGTGCCACAGATGTAATGGCCGAGGCGCAAACCGGGCGCAGCGCCGTCCCCACAAATGCAAAAGCATGGCCCGCCAATTGGTCAATGCGCCGGTCCTCGGCATCCCGCAGAGTAGTAGAGTCAGGGGAGTACATAATAGAGGTGTTAGACAGCCCTAGAATAGGAGCATCCATCTCGGGGGGCGAAGACCAGCACTTGACCATATCAGCAGGAAAGGGATACTTTCTGTCCCAACTCTTTGGTATACCATCTAATGGGACGTTCCCACTCCTTAAGCACAAGGTTATTGAAATGGGTTTGCTCTGGAAATTCCAAACGAACCTTAGCAGTATGAAAAAGTTCACCCCTTTGCCTGGGTGCCGCAACAGGGGGAGAGATGGACAGAACCTCGAAAATCTGAACCAGCAGTCTGTCAGTATCATCCGAGGCCCAGGGGTCAGAGCCAGAATCGTCATGACCTCTGGGTCTCTCGTCAGATGACCCTGAATCAGAGAACAGCTCCCCTTCGTCCGAGGGGGTGTAGCCACATAGATGCAAAAACTCATCAGACTCCGTAGGGAAAAGAGTTGCATCAGGGGTTAAGTGGCGCTTTTTAGCGGTGGCCTTATGCGCTAAAGTACTAGCAATCAATTTTTCAACACTGGCCAGTCTAGCAGCCACATCAGAGAATCCCCGCTTGTATGCGATGCAATGGGGGTGAGACTCAAGCTTGGGGGAGTAGGTGAAGTGAGACGAGGTGCAGGCCCAGCCACAAGCGGGGCGGGTTGCAACGTTAGCGCCTGCTGTGCGCAAGGAACACAGACCCGTGCACTGTCACCGCTGATAGGCGAGACACCACAAGCTACACACAGCCGGGCTTGTCCCGAAGGAACCCCGGTCACATTATCCTGGGATGCCTCCATATGGTGATTAATAGGCACAATAAGCCAGTAGGGATTGACGCTGTAAAGCAACCCTGGATGCCCCAATGACCCGCTAGGGAAGTGGGAGTAATTATACTAGGCCCAACTATCAATTACACCGGGCCGGGAGAAGCCACAGGATTCGCCCATCTGAAAGACACAATGAGAAGAAGGGACGTCAAAACCATACACAGTAAGGAATGAGCATAAAGCCGCCCGCGGGGGCACTTACGGACCGCAGTAGGTAGAACCGTCACACACGCGCAACCAGACAATATGGCGCCGAGCGAACCTCGAAGGGCGGGCCAGAGCGGGCCGCGACCCAAGGCGCGCCAAGCCGGGCCCCGCCCCCCCCCCCGAAGAGCGCGAAGCCCACAGACAAGCAGCCAATGAGAACGCAGAAGCGTCTGAGGTAACGCCGCCGCCCGGCGCGGGACATCCAAATGAAGGAAAAGACCCGCGCGGTGGCAGCAATTGAAATAGTAAAAAAGCCAAGTAAGCGCGGTGGTTGACACCACATATGCCAGTCAAAACAGACCAAAAGCCAATTGTACAAAACACTGGCACACTCACCCACACCCCCCCCCCCCTTCTTTCCCCCCCGAAGGCTACAGGAAGAATGAGGGAGGATGGCGGCCCTCTGTACACGATTAAAAATATATTTAAGGAACGCACAAAACGAAGTTTCTTGCTTATGTAAACGATTGTATTTCAAAGTTCACAGAAATATATAAAGAAGCATTCATAGTAAAGGTAGTTTTACATAGCTTAACATTAAAGAAATATAAAGAATCAAGTGAAGACACTGAAAAAAGATCAACATCTATGTCAGCTGTCCAATACTGCCACCTGGTGGGCACATCCAAATATGACAGTCATATGCACATTGAAAAAATAGGGCAAACAGCTCAAAGCTTGTTTAAATGACACAGTTGGGGAAGGATGAGCTTACAGTGGTCAAGTACAGACAGCCGTTAATCAGAACAATAGAGCAGAATCTATGCAAGTGTGTCTACAATATTTCCAACAGTGCTCATATATTTACAGTGCGCAGAAAACCTGAGGCAAATAGACATCAATGGTTAATATGCTGACATGACATTACCAGGGTGTGATCACTCGCTAGAACGTTTCAGGGCAGCACAGCCCTTTCATCAGCTGGCCCTCTGTACACGACCCACCGCTACACGGGGCATGGGGCAATAATGCGGGAGGGGCATCCCATGAAGGCTCACCATCAGCCTATACCGCCTACCCTTTGGTGGGGGATTGCGGTGGAGCAGCGCTCCTTAAGCACACATGGTGCTGCCTACCTTCACCCAACCAGCGCAGCCCAGGCTGGGAGGCACATCAAACGAGGAACGGGTGGGAATAGTCCAACAGGGCCGCAGGCTAATAGCCCAGCTCACCTGCGAGAGAGTGATAATTTCATGTCTTCGCAGTAAGCAGTGCAGAGAAATCTGGGGATTTGTGGGAGGTCCCTGGGTATTTGAGGGGCTGGGAGGAGCCTGTTTTACATGTCTCTGCAGTGCAGCGCCATCTGGCGGAGGATAACCCAAGTGTAAGTACTATATCTGGAGCAGGACGTACTGTATACTAAGAATAAATATATTTTTATTTTTAAAATATTGTACACGCTGCAAGCTTCATGTATCTGACCGACATATCCTGACCCTGACTTTTGTTTTACCAGTTACATTAAAGTGGCTCAAAACTGATATCTAGAAGATTCCAGGGCCACTGGATTCCCTCCCGTGGGGCATCCAGAACCGGGATGCCCCGCTGTGAGAGGTCCCCCAGGTCGCCCGGAAACTCACCTTCTTTCCCTGTCCAATGGCGCATGCGCAAGCTCCGGCAGCATCCCCGATATCCCCTTAGCAGTGTGCTTGCCCTCACCAGGCATTTGTGAGTGGCGGGCACACTCCCCGTTAGAGGGTAGCGGGGGATGCAAGCTATTAGACGAAGGAGCTGGAGTGGATCCGAGCATGCTGAATGGACGAGAGGGCTGTGCATGCCTCGTAAGACCGGGGAAGGGTGAGTGAGATGCGGCGACCTGCAAGGCTTCACACAGCGGTGCATCGGGGTGCCCAGGGGAAAGGACCAAAACCCAGGATAGTCAAAATCCTGGGTTTTAGCCCATTTTAAAGGGATATGCCAGGTTAAAAAAAATTTAGCCCAGAGTGGTTTTCATGGCCTTACAAGTCCCAGAATTCTTCAACTGTAATAGGTGAGCTAATAAGCAGCTTTGGCTAAGTCTAAGCAGCAGTCATTACCTCTAAAGGTGAGAATACTGCCAGTAACCCTTTAGCTAATGGAACACAAGAATGTGTACCCTCCTATCTAAAGTTGTTGACTTTCAGCAGAAGGGTTAAACCTGTCCTCTCAGCCTTAGCCGCCAATCAATTAGCAAACTAAAAATCAGGTATTTAGATTCATTATTTATATTCCCCCCAAAAATACTGTTTTGTGAGTACTCACCTTTAAAACGGGTATTATGAGTGTGCCATACACTCCATCTTCATGACATATGGGTAATCTCCAGTAGAGGGCGAACTTCTGCAGAGATGAATATGCAAAAAAGAAAGCCCCTCCTGGTCCATATATACCTGGGACCTCCCACCAATTCCCCAGTGTAAAAAAGCAGTAAGGGGACCAGGAAGAACCAATTATAACCTTAACAATCAAAACCAATGGTTCACCATATAAAAGCCCCAGAATACCTGAAAAAAAGGGGTGGGGCGAAGTGGAGTGTATGGCACACTCATAATACCCGTTTTAAAGGCGAGTACTCACAAAATGGTATTATTCTAAGTGTGCCATACACTCCACTTCGATCTTCATGACATGTGGGACATCCAATAGCAGTGTCCGTCATGGGTGGGAACCAGAAATAGTAAAGAATGTACCAACTCAAACCACTGCAGCTTGCAGAACCTTGCGGCCAAAAACAGCATCCGCTGAAGCCCGCACATTAACCTTGTAAAACTTTTATAAAAGTATGAACGGAAGACCAAGTAGCAGCCTTACAAACTTGTTCAACAGAAGCCTGGTGCTGAAAAGCCCAGGATGCACCAACAGCACGAGTAGAGTGCGCAGTGACCCTAAAAGGGGGAGTCCTCCCCTTAGCAGAATAGGCCCCAAAAATGGCCTAACAAATCCATTTGCTAATCGTAGACTTAGCAGGCGCCAAACCTTTCCTGGGCCCGCAGGGCACCACGAAAAAGGCGTCTGTCTTGCGGAAGGAAGAAGTAGTCACCAAATAGTACTTCACACAATGAACAACATCCAAATTGTGCAGAACCCTCTCCTTGTCATTGTTAGGCTTAGGACACAAGGAAGGGAGAACAATATCCTGATTGAGGTGGAAAGCAGACACCACCTTAGGAAGAAAATCTGGCTTAAAACGAAGAACCATCTTATCCTGGTGTCTCTCAAAGTAAGGGGCCTGAATCGAAAGAGCCGCCAACTCAGAGACATGCCGAACAGAGGTAATAGCCACCAAGAAAGCAACCTTCTGAGCGAGAACCGAAAGAGCAATATCCTGTAGCGGCTCAAAAGGAGGACCCTGGAGAGCCGAAAGAACCAAATTCAAATCCCAAATGGGAACCACAGCCTTCCAAGGGGGCCGCACATGCGCGACCTCTTGGAAAAAGGTCTTAACCAGCGGGTGTAAGGCAAAAGAGCTCTGGAAGAAAATCGACAGAGCAGAAACCTGTCCTTTCAAAGTACTAAGCTGGAACCCAAGATCCAGATTATGCTGAAGAAACTCCAAGATCCTAAAAATCGAAAACACCCTGCAAGGCAAGGCCTTAGCATCACACCAAACAATATAGGAACTCCAAGTTCTATAGTAAATGCCATAAGAGGACCATTTCCTAGCCCTAATCAAGGTCTGAACAACAGCCGCAGACAAACCTTACTCCTTCAGAATGGAATCAGCAGCCAAGCCGTCAAAGCCAGCGTTTGTAAATTGGGGTAAAGTAGTTGACCCTGAGATAACAGATCCGGCAACAAAGGAAGCTGGTACTGATCTACGTCCAGCCGTACAACGTTTGCGAACTACCTTGCCCAGCATGGAGATGGGCGGAAACAGGTACAGAAAACCCAGATCCTTCCAAGCAAGGGACAAGGCATCCACTGCCAGAGATAGCGGATCCTGAGAAAGAGACACAAAGGCCGGAAGTTTGTGATTGTGCCTCGAGGCAAAGAGATCCACCTCCGGAGTCCCCCACTTGCAGCAAAGATCCAGAAAAACCTCGGGGTTGAGAGACCACTTTCCTTGGCGAGAGGATCCCCTGCTCAGGGAATCCGCCTCCGTGTTCTCCACTCCCGGAATGTAGACTGCCGAAATGCAAGAACATTGCTCTCCGCCCAGTGGAGGATCAGAGAGACTTCCCCGAGGGGACTCCTGCTGCGAGTCCCTCCTTGGTGATTGATGTAAGCTACCGCCGTTCGGTTGTATGAACGAACCTGAACCGGTAGACCCTGTAAATGTGAGGTCAGCCGAGCCAGAACCAGTTGGATGGCTCTGAGCTCCAAGACATTAATGGGGGTGTGAGCCTCCTGAGGACCCCACACCCCGCTGAACTGATGACTTTTCCAATAACCTCCCCAGCCCTACAGGCTGGCATCCGTGGTGACCGTCTCCCAGCAAGGAACCAGAAAGGATCTGCCCTTCAACAGGCTGCTCGACTCCAGCCACCACTGAAGGGACTGCCGAACCCTGGGAGACATCCTGAAAGGTTGATCCAATGACTGCGGACACCTGTCCCAATGCGTCAATAGGTGAAGTTGAAGAGATCTCATGTGAAACTGTGCATATGGTACCGCCTCGAAGGAGGACACCATCAATCCCACCAGTTTCATCCCCTGTCGGATAGAGGGACAAGGATTGGCCAGAAGAAGGCGGATAAGACCCTGAATCCCCTGCACCTTGGTCTGGGGCAGAAACACTCTGGCCTGAATGGTATCCAGATTCATGCCCAGAAATGAAATCACTCGTGACAGAGAGAGAGACGACCTGGGGCAATTGATCACCCACCCGAACCTCTCCAGGGTCGACACCACCTGGTGGGTGTCCAGCTCCGCCTGACGGAGGGAAGAAGCTGAGATCAACAGGTCGTCCAGATAAGGCACAATGCGAATGCCCTGAGCTCTGAGCAGAGCCATTGTTCCCGCCAAGACCTTGGTGAAGACCCTCGGCGCCAAGGTCAGTCCGAAGGGAAGGGCTACAAACTGAAAATGTTGATCCTCCACCGCAAACCGGAGGAATCTCTGATGTGCCGGAAAAATCGGAACATGCAGATACGCATCCTTGATGTCTATGGATGTCATAAAATCCCCTTGGTGAAGGGAAATGATAGCGGAGCGCAGAGTCTCCATGCGGAACTTTTTGGCTCTGATAAACCTGTTGAGAACCTTGAGATCTAGAATGGGTCTCACCGAACCCTCCTTTTTGGGAACTGTGAAAAGGTTGGAGTAGTAACCCCTGCCTCTCTCCGACGGAGGCACCGGGCATATAACTCCCATGTCCAGAAGGTTTTTCACCGCTAACAGGAGCCCCTGTGCAGCCTGAGGGTCCGAGGGCACCCGAGACCTTAAGAATCTTGGAGGCGGCCAGTACTCAAACTCTAGTTTGTACCCGGAGACCACTTCCAAGATCCAATTGTCCGTGACCTCCCGGGCCCAGACCTGGAAAAAGAGCAGCAGCCGTCCCACCACCCCTGCGGGTGAGGGCGCCCCTTCATTGCTGAGCCGGTTTAACGGCAGGCTTGTGCTTGGAACCCCAGGCAGCCGCGGGACGTGCCTGACCTTTGCCCCTGTTCCAGGACGAGCCCCTGACACCCGAGAAGGCCAAACCCCTAGTCGCTCTGGCCCCTCGAAAGGAAGGAGTGAACGAGCCAGCACCCCGAAAGGTACGTCGCTGTTTCCTCCGCTGAGGTAACTTACCTCCCTTAGCAACAGCATCCAATTTATCTCCAAACAGCCGCGTACCCAAGAAGGGAAGCGCTGTAAGCGACTTTTTGGCCCCAAAATCCGCCGTCCACTGGCGGAGCCAGACCGATCTGCGCATAGCCACCAATAAGGCTGAAGTCCTACTACACACAATAGAATCTTCCATAGCAGCCAAGACAAAATCCATGAACAATTCACATCTCTTAAGGGTAGCGTACTCAGCGCTAGCGGGTTCAAACTGAGCGTCATTCAGCCAGTCCCTGATAAGAGATCCGGTAGCAAGCGACACTAGGGCAGATGCACAAACAGGCTGCAGGGCCGAGCCCACGCTAGCAAATGCGTGGCACGCCATCTGATCAAGGCGCTTATCCTCACCATCCTTAAGTGAAGTAGCGTCAGGGGTGTTCAGCACAGAAGCGTTGGTCAAACTTAAAACTGGCGCATCGACATCGGGAGGAGAAGACCAGCGCTTAACCGCCTCGCTTCTTATCCCATCCCTGAGGAGCACCAGGAAGCCGACTGGGCCTCTCCCATTCTCTAAGGATCAGCGCATCAAAGTGACCCTGGGTAGGAAATTCCAGACGGGGCTTGCGGACCCCCAAAAATTCCCCCTTCTTGAGAGGAGGCGCCTCAGGTGGGTCAATATCAAACACCTCCAATAGATGTGACAAAACAGTGGCCGTGTCTACGGCATACCCCAGCGCCTGCCCGACATTGGCATCACCAGACTCAACATAATCAGCCTCTGTTTCCTCATACAATTCCCCCTCTTCTAACGGGGAATAATCCAACAAATCAATGGAATCGTCGTCCACATCCCACAAGGGCTGGGCCGACGACAAATGTCTCTTTTTAGCCTGGGCCTTCTTTTTTTTTTTTTTTTTTTAATTCTTTATTTATCAGAGTTTTACAAAAACAGCACAGGTGTAATAACAAATAAGATGTCAAAGAGAATGTCATGAATAAAGTAAGATTAGTCAATAATACACTTTGTCAGACTCTTATTCAAAGCTTAGAAAAACAGTAAGCTTAACGGGAAAACAGAGAAACAAACAAATGTGACCAGGTAGGGGAAGAAGGGGGGGGGTATAAAGGGAGGGGGGGGGTTAGCGCGGTTGCTCGCGTTGCATTAAAAGTGTTTTGCATTCCTCTGAGTCCATGAAGGCCATCCAGTTCTACCAAGTCATTGAGTACCTCCGGAACCCTCCCTCTTGATTCAAAACTAGGTCTTCAAACCGCATGGTTTCATTAACCCTCAAGACCCAACTAGCCAAAGATGGAGGGGAGGTCTTCTTCCACAACAGAGGAATGCAAGATTTTGCAGCATTTAGAAGATGACACACGAGGGATCTTTTGTAGTCTTTCAAGGGGGTCCTCCCTAGGTGCAGCAGGCAGATTCCAGGATCTGCAGGTATCGTCTCCCCCGTGACATCCCCTATCACTCTCCTCACTGAATCCCAGAAGGGCCGCAGCCTAGGGCAGGACCAGAAAATGTGGAGAAGGTCACCCCTCGCAGCACCGCACCTCCAGCAAGCCTCCGACTCATCCGGAAACCACCTATGTAGGACCGCTCGGACCCCATACCAGCCGGTAAGGATTTTGTAATTACATTCCTGGGTCCGAGTGCAAATGGAGGTCTCGTGCGGCGCCGCAAGAAGTCTCCTCCGCTGTTCCGGTGCAAACGAGACCCCCAAACTTTCCTCCCAATGTTTAATAAAGTGGAGCTCTTCCCCTTCCCTCGGGGCAATCAGCAATTTATAAAGGAAGGACAGCACGTCTCTGGTCGTTAGCACTGGAACAGAGCTCCTCAAACTGGGTCAGAGGACGCAAGCCCTCTGGGAACCCCCGTAGGGACTGCAGAAAGTGTGCTAGTTGCGTGCATTCCCAAGCAGGCCATTTCTGGATGGCTCTTTCCTGTGCTAGGTCATCTGTCTTAGCCCCAACCCGAATTGGCCCCAAAGTGCCTGACTCGGCAGAGGCCCGCCCTACGCCACTCCCTCACCTTGGGGCCGCTGCAACCGGGGGGGAACTGTGGGTTACCCAGCACTTTGAGCATTGGCGAAGGGGCCGGGGAGATCCCGGCTAATTCACTATATTTCTAGCATGTGCGCAAGGTAGCTCCAACCGTGGGGTGTCTTATCGCCCTCGGGATTACTTTCCTCTCCAGCCAAGGTAGGTTGTCCAGCGGTACCTCCAGCAGATCCTGCTCCAACCCAACCCACTGTTTGTGTTTTGAGTGTAAGCACCAGTCCACCACTCTACCCAGATGAGTGGCAGCGTGGTACAACACCGGATCAGGGAATCCCAATCCTCCCTCCTCCTTTGGTCTGGTCAGGATGGATCTGCTCAGTCTTGGTTTTCCCCCCTTCCATACGAAGTTGGAAAAGAGAGTTCTGACTTTCCGCAAGAAGGCCTGCGGGATCGCAACTGGGGGGGCTTGAAGTAAGTATAGAAGTCGGGGGAGGAGGTTCATCTTGACGGCATTTGCTCGCCCAAACCATGAAATCCTTCCCAGAGACCATCTGGCGGTGTCATCAGAGAATTTCTTCAGGAGGAGGGGGGGGGGGGGGGGGGGGGGATTCATGCTAAAGATCCTGGACAGATCATTCCCAATCTTCGTACCCAAGTAAGTGACCCCCTCTTTAGCCCATTTGAAAGGGAAAGCCTTCCTAACTCTAGCAAAACGCTGTTCAGGGATGTTTATGTTCAATATTTCGGATTTGGAGAAATTGATCTTGTATCCCGAAAGGTCCCCGAACCTATTCAGTTCCCGCATCAAATTAGGCAAGAGACCTCTGGAGCCGACAGACAGAAGATTAAATCATCCGCGTATGCCGCCACCTTATAATGGGATCTGTATCCCTCCACCCCCCTGATATCGGGGTCCTTGCGGATAGAGCACAGCAGAGGTTCAAGGGTCAGGATAAAGATCAGGGGAGAGAGCGGACAGCCCTGTCTAGTCCCATTGTTGATCTTGAAGGGGTCAGATAGAACTCCATTGACACGCACCGACGCCGAGGGGCCTCTGTAGAGACTCGTAATCCAATTTATCATGTTTGGTCCAAGACCAATGTGGTTTAGGGTGGCATTCATAAATCGCCAGTTGACTCTATCGAACGCCTTCTCGGTGTCGGTGGCGAGCAAAAGGGCGGGAATGTTCACTCTCTGGGCCAGGTGCACTAGATTCAAGACTTTGATAGTGTTGTCCCTAGCTTCCCTGTGGAGCCTGGGCCTTCTTACCCACCGTGCTAGCAATAACTTTCTCGATGCTGGCCAACCTAGCACAAACATCAGAGAGCGACTCCCCACCGGCACCAATGTCACTTGGGGTACGGATAAGGCGGGAAGGGGAAGGCGATGAAGCGGGAGGAGCCGACCCAGAAGGCTGGGTACCTGACTGCCGCGTTATGGCCTTTTGTGCACATGGTATACAGATCAGCACATTCTCCCCCGTAAGGGATGCCCCACACCCCACACATGGCCGGGATTGTCCCAGAGGGAACCCGAGCCAAGTATCCTGCGGAGCCTCAATATGGTGGTTTTTGTGGTCAGTCGCAAGACCGCAGGGAAATTTCACCTAAGCAACCCGGGATGCCCCTTTAAAGTCCCAGTGGGAGGATTTAAGGTGAACAATTTTAACACTAGGGACCCCAGGACCAGGAGGAACCCCTTACAATGCACAATTATGAAGAAATCTGAAACACACAATTAGGCATATAGTTACTATCCAGAGTAACACACATAATTAAATATATACATATATATATATATATATATATATATATATATATCACACCAACTTGCAAAACACATAAGCCAGCACTAAAGGGGTCCCCCCACCAGAGAGGGACCCCCAATCACTAAGGAAGTGGCCACCAGGCCCTTACCGTCCCCCAGAAAAACGACAGCAGCAGCAAGGCATCAAGATGGCCCCCGTCTCTGAGGCGAACTGGAGAAGCAGGGAAAGAAGGGAGGCGGGCCAGCGCCGAAGGCGCCTTTTCCAGGCCCCATCCCCTCCCAGCAGTGCGGATCTAGCCAGGGAGGCCCCCCCAGACAACACGCCGAACGAGGGAGCGGGGCTACCGCGGCCGCGCCGAGCGCCCGCCCCCTTTTCTAGCACAGGCTGAGGTAGAGAAGTTCCCCAGGCTGACAGGCAAAGGCACAGCAGGCTAGGCCAAGCAACCAATCCATCGAGGGACAACTACCAGATGAGCCACCCCAATCACACACACACACTGCCCAAATACAGTGGTAACACCAACACACATACATACACACAAAATAAACGTTTAAACAATAAGGGAGAGGCCGAGGATGATGGCCCGCCAGCCCCCCCCCCCCCTTTGGAGGGAAGTAAGGGACCGTGAAAGGGGGGGGGGGGGGACCCGGCCCGAATAAGGCCACAGGCATGTAGGGACGGGGCATCCCACACCAGGATCACCAAAAATACAATTTTGTGAATACTCACCTGTAAAATGGGTATTATAAGTATGTCACACACCCCGCTTCAAGACATTCATTACATGTGGGTATACTGATCTGTAGATGGCGATCTTGCAGAGATGTCAAAAAAAGGAAGACCCTCCTGGCCCATAAATACCTGGGACCTCCCACTCATTCCCCAGTATAAAGATAGCAGTAAGATCAAGGGACCAGGAAAGCCAATTAAAACTAACAAAGGTTCACCATATAAAGGATCCAGAATACAAAATGGCAGGGTGAAGCGGGGTGTGTGACATACTTATAATACCCATTTTACAGGTGAGTATTCACAAATGTCACACACCCCGCTTCAAGACATTCATTACATGTGGGACATCCAATAGCAGTGCCCATAAAGGGCGGGGATCCAAAAAACAAGGCAACAAGACACAAGCTTAAACCACTGCAGCTTGCAGAACTTTGCCGCCAAAAACAGCATCCGCTGAGGCACGCACATCAACCTTGTAAAACTTGGAAAAAGTGTGAACCGAAGACCAAGTAGCAGCCTTGCAAACCTGCTCAACAGAAGCCTGGTGCTGGAAGGCCCAGGATGCCCCAACAGCACGAGTAGAATGAGCAGTAACACGAAAAGGGGGAATATTCCCCTTAGCAGAATAGGCCCCAACAATGGCCTGGCGAATCCATTTACTAATGGAAGACTTGGCGGGAGCCAAACCTTTCATAGGCCCAGAGGGCACCACAAAAAGGGCGTCAGTCCTACGAAAAGGGGAAGTAGCCACCAAATAGTACCACACACAGCGAACCACATCCAAAGAATGCAAAACCCTCTCCTTGTCATTGCTAGGCTTAGGACACAAGGAGGGTAGAACAATATCCTGATTAAGATGAAAAGCAGAGACCACCTTAGGAAGGAAATCTGGCTTGAAGCGGAAAACAACCTTGTCCTGATGCCTCTCAAAGTAAGGGGACTTAATGGACAAGGCTGCCAACTCCAAAACACGCCGAACAGAAGTGATGGCCACCAGAAAAACAACCTTCTAAGTAAGCGCAGAAAGCGCAATATCCTGCAAAGGTTCAAAAGGAGGACCCTGCAAGGCAGAAAGAACCAAGTTCAAATCCCAAACTGGGAGCAAAGGCTTCCTAGGAGGCCGCACATGCGTAACCCCCTGGAAAAAAGTCTTAACCAGAGGATGAAGAGCAAAAGACTTTTGAAAGAAAACCGCCAGGGCAGAAACCTGCCCTTTCAGCGTACTAAGCTGCAAACCTTGGTCCAGACCATGTTGCAGAAATTCCAAGACCCGAGGGATAGAAAACGCCCTGCAAGGCAAGGCCCTGACCTCGCACCAATCAATATAAGACCTCCAAATCCTATAATAGATGGCAGAGGAAGACTTCTATCTAGCCCTAACCAGAGTCTGAATGACAGCATCAGAAAGATGGAGGTTTCAGCAACCACGCCGTCAAAGCCAGCGTTGGTAAATTGGGGTAGAACAGTGGACCCTGAGTGAGTAGATCCGGCAGAAGGGGCAGAACTAACTGATCCTCTGCCAACCTTACCACGTCTGCGAACCAAACCTTACTTGGCCACCTTGGAGCCACCAGGATTGCTGACGCGCCCTCTAGGGCCAGCTTGCGCACCACTTTGCCCACCATGGGAAAAGGAGGGAACAGGTACAGAAACCCCAGATCCCTCCAGTTCAGAGACGTGGAATCGGATCCCGCGAGAGAGACACAAATGCCGGAAGCTTGTGATTGTGACGAGAGGCAAAGAGGTCCACCTCCGGTGGCAAAGCGACCGAAACAACTTGGGGCTGAGCGACCATTCCCCCCGGCGAGATGACCCCCTGCTCAGGGAGTCCGCCTCCGAGTTCTCCACTCCCGGAATGTACACTGCCGAGATGCATGGGACATTGCCCTCGGCCCAATCCAGTATCAAAGACACTTCCCTGAGGGCCCGCCTGCTGAGAGTCCCTTCCTGGTGATTGATGTAGGCGACCGCCGTCCAATTGTCCGACCGAACCTGAACCGGTAGTCCCCGTAACTGATGAGTCAAGTGAGCCAGAACCAACCTGATGGCTCTCAGCTCCAGAACATTGATGGGATCGTGAGCCTCCTGAGGCCCCCACAGCCCCTGAAACTGAAGATCCTTCCAAAATCCCCCCCAACCTGACAGGCTGGCATCCGTGGTGACCATCTCCCAACGAGGGGTCATAAAGGACCTGCCCCTCATCAGATTGCTCAGTTTCAGCCACCACCAAAGGGAACGCCGCACTCGGGGGGGGACATCAGAAAGGACTGATCCAATGACAGCGGGGACCATCCCAGGCCGCCAAGAGATGGAGCTGGAGCGTCCTTGTGTGAAACTGGGCAAAGGGAACCGCCTCGAACGATGCCACAATCAATCCCACCAGTCGCATCCCTAGCCGGATGGACGGGCAGGGGATGGATAGGAGACGCTGAGTCAATTCCTGAATCAGAAGAACCTTGGCTCGGGGGAGAAACACCCTGGCCCGAGAAGTATCCAGCGACATTCACAGGAACTCCACCACCCTGGAGGGAGTGAGGCAGGACTTGGGATAGTTGATCACCCAATCGAAACTCTCCAGAGTGGACACCACAGTCCTGGTATCCAGCTGCGCCTGACTGAGGGAAGACGCCATGATGAGAAGATCGTCCAGATAGGGCACGATGCGGATACCCCTGGCTCTGAGGATGGCCATCACTCTTGCCAACACATTGGTAAAAACCCTTGGAGCCGAGGTAAGGCCAAACGGAAGAGCCACAAACTGAAAATGTCGATTGTCCACGACAAACCTGAGGACTCTCTGGTGTGCCGGAAATATTGGAATATGCAGGTAAGCATCCTTGATGTCTATGGACCGTCATGAAATCCCCCTGACGAAGTGAGTGGATGGCTGAGCGCAGAGTTTCCATACGGAACTTCCGGGGACGGACGAACCTGTTGAGCAACTTCAGATCCAGAATGGGATGAACGGATCCGTCCTTCTTGGGCACCGTGAACAAATTGGAATAGAAGCCCAGGCCCCGGTCTGAGAGGGGCACCGGACAGATGACAGCCATGTCCAAGAGACTTGCTACTGCCGCCCGAAGAACCTGGGCGGCCAGAGGATCTGACGGCACCCGAGACCTGAAGAATCTGGGAGGGGGCCGGAACTCGAACTCCAGCTTGTAACCGGAAGACACCACTTCCTGAATCCACCTGTCCGAGACCTCTTGGACCCAGACCCCGGAGAAGAGTTGCAGCCGTCCCCCCACCCGCAAGGGTGAGGGCGCCCCCTCATTGCTGAGCCGGCTTGGCAGCGGATCTAGGCTTGGAGCCCCAGCTGTGTCCTGGACGGGCCCGACCCCTGCCCCTAGGCCAGGAATCACCTCTGGACGAAGGGAAGGCCGAACCCCTGCCAACTCTAGCCCCACTGAGAGAAGAAAGCCACCCCCCGAAAGGGGCGACGCTGCTTTTTACGCTGAGGTAACTTACCTCCCTTTGCCACCGAATCCAATTTTTCTCCAAAGAGCCGCAACCCCACAAAGGGAAGGGCCATAAGCGACTTTTTGGACACAAAATCAGCCGCCCACTGGCGTAACCAAACCGACCGCCGGATAGCCACAAGCAAGGCCGAAGCTCTGCTACACATCACCAATGTGTCATCCAGGGCGGACAGCACAAAGTACAAAAATAACTCACAGCGCTTAAGGTCGGCAAACTCCTCACTAGCCGGGTCAAGCCCGGAAGAGGTCAACAGTCCTCTAACAACCAACCAGCAGCTACCAATAAAAGCGCAGAAGCACAAACCGGCCGCAATGCCGATCCAACACTGGCAAAACCATGACAAGCAATCTGGTCAATGCGTTTATCCTCACCATCCTTGAGAGTAGTGCACTCCGGAGAATGCAGGACTGAGGAGCTGGACAACCCCAAAACAGGAGCATCCACCTCGGGGGGGGGGGGGGGGGGGGCGACCAGTGCTTCACCGTGTCCGCCGGAAAGGGATATTTCTTGTCCCAACCCGAAATAGCCAGGACCTCAAACATATGAGCCAGGACCCTAGAGGTATCCAAGGAATCCCCCTGGCCCTGCTCGGTATCAGCGCCCACAAACTACTGATTATCTGAGCCCTCAGACTCCTCATACAGCTCCCCTTCCTCACGCGGGGAACAATCAGACCAATCCAGGGAGTCAAACTCCTCCATATCAAGGGCCTGCGTGGCTGTATACAAATGTTTTCGCTTTGCCGTGGCCTTTTTAGCAACGGCACTGGAAAACAATTTTTCAAGATTGGCCAATCTGGCACACACCTCAGCTTGCGACTCCTCGCTAATGACCACATCACATGTACGTGTCAAGCGAGGGAGGAGACGGGGAGGAGACTGGCGGAGTAGAACCAGACGCCTGAGATCCGGTCTGCCGCGTAATAGACCGTTGCGCACAGGGTACACAGAGAAATACATCATCCCCCAAAAGGGATACCCCACATGCCAAACACAGCCTGGATTGCCCCGAGGGGGGTACAAGCCCAGTATCCGGGGAAGCCTCCATATGGTGATTTTTTTAAAAAAAAAATATATATATGTGTACAGTGCTCCGAGGGAATTACGCAGCAATGCAACCCGGGATGCCCCTTTAAGTCCCGAGTGGGAGGAATTTTAAGCCAACTAAATTTAACCAGGGACCCTAGGACCGGGAGAACCCCCCTTTAATAGGATCAATGGTCCACCAGACCATGCTAGCAAATGTCCTTAAAGAGTTAATAACAGCATTACCCAGCAACCCCAATGAGAGGCATAATCAATAAATAAAAACGATGGCCACAGGCCACTCAGCCGACCTTCACCCCTCCGGAGCCCCGCTGGCAGTAGGGGACGGGAGGCACGTAGTGTGCAGAGGAAGAGGTAGGGCGGGCCGGCGCGGTTCGCGCATCGCGCCCGGCCAGAAGCCGGGACCTGAAAACGGCGCCCGCAGCACGGGGGCGGGCCGTAGGCGCGCGCGCGCCCGGCCCGGCCCTGAGGGGAAGAGACTCCTCTGGGGCACCTACAGCTGCCATTTTTTTGTATTTTAAAAGCGCCGGAGGCCGGCGCCGCGGGACCCCCGGTGCCAGCCCGAGTAAAAACATGCACACAAACACACACACAAAGTAATAAACAGATGAATCTATAAGGACCCCCCCCCCCCCTCTAAAGGTATCCGGGAGAGGGGGAATCCATGCTAGGGTAGGGGCCAAGGAACGGGGCATCCCAAACCGGGGTCACCAACCCGGTTAGCCGCCTACCCCTTGTTATGGGGTCTCACGGCTCATGAGCAACTAGGGTGCCATCTACCATTGCCCGGACCAGCAGCCTAGGCTGGGAGGCAAGTAATGTAATAAAGGGATCCGGGCAGGAATAGAAGAATAGAGGGCCGGGAGTCATCCCGGCTACCTGCAAGGAGGAGACATCTTTTGACTTGCTCGCCTCTGCAGAGATGAAAGACTGGGGAATGAGTGGGAGGTCCCAGGTATTTATGGGCCGGGAGGGTCTTACTTTTTTTTATTGACATCTCTGCAAGATCGCCATCTACAGGTCAGTATACCCACATGTAATGAATGTCTTGAAGCGGGGTCTGTGACATACTTAGAATACCTGGGTAACCGCCTACCCCATAATGAGGTCTAACGGTGGAGCAAGGCTCCTTCCGCACCCATAGGGTGCTCCTACCTTCACCAGGACCCGCAGCCTAAGCTGGGAGGCTCAATTAGGGGCAATTTAGAAAGGGTCCTGGCAGCAATAGGGACAATAAACGGCCGGCCGCGGGCCCGGCTTACCTGCAAGTAAAAGAAGTCTTCATCTTCTGTCTTGTCGCCTTCCCTGCAGAAAAGGAACTGGGGAATTGGTGGGAGGTCCCAGGTATATATGGACCGGGAGGGGCTTTCTTTTTTGCATATTCAGCTCTGCAGAAGTTCGCCCTCTACTGGAGATTACCCACATGTCATGAAGATCGAAATGGAGTGTATGGCACACTTAGAATAATTGACCCATTTTATTTATTTTTTTATGCATTCTTTATTTATTGAAGTTTTACATACAAGTGTATAGACAAATAATAAGGTAACATACATTGCAATACAGATAACATAGTACAGATGACACGTAAAGTAGCAACACAGCTGTATATCCCAAACTTTAGACCAGATGGCCCAGTTATGGACGAGCGTGTTCATACCTGTTACTAGTTGCAGGCCAGTGGCTAAGCCCGCCGCCCCCCCACCCGGGGGCCCCAGGGCCGTCAGGAGCATGCCCCGCAGCCCCTGCCCACGGGAGAATATCACAGCGAGTCAGGGCACGCCGTCTGCAAGACTCGGCCCAACGTGGCCCAGGTGACTGGCTGTTAACCATTGCAAGGTAAAAGCAAACAAGAACAAGGGACAAAACAGGGAGGGGGCTGGGGGAGGGATAGGGAAAACACCTAGCCGCTAGCACATCCCAAACAGTTTTTTACCCTCTGGGGATTCCGTAAATTCCATCCAATTGTATCAGGTTGCTGTAAATTTATTGTCCCTAGAGAGCATGACATTTTCGAATCTCATTATTTCGTTGACCCTCTGGAACCACAAGGCTATAGAGGGAGGCTCCGCACTCTTCCACACCTGCGGTATACACGCCTTGACTGCGTTCAACAGATGACACAGAAGAGAGTTGTGGTATCTCTTTAAGGAGAACCCGACACGTGCAAAAGACAGAGTGCCGGGTCTGCAGGTATGGCCGAGCACGATACTCTCCCCGGCACCTCCCTAACCGTGTCCCAGAACGCCTTGAGTTTTGTACAAGACCAGAACATATGTTCTGCACCTCCAACACTATGCCGAAACGCTCGGGAACCATTTGTGAAGAACCGCTGGTCGCCTGTACCACCGGGTTGGAAGCTTGTAGCTGAACTCTTGGTATCTAGTACAGATTGAAGTTTTGTGCGGTAGGCATAGGATCTTCTTGTGGTGCTTGGGCGTCCAGGTAACGTTCAGGTCCCTTTCCCACTTAGCCAGGAACGGGGGATCATCCAAACCCGAGGAGGCTAGCAGCATCTTGTACTTCCTCGAGAGAGAGTGTGTCTATCTGGGAGTCCACTTAAAAACAACTTCTCGTACTCTGTGAGATCTCTTTCCTCCTCTCTGTGTGTCCGTCGGGAGGAAAGGAAGTGCGCCAACTGCAGGCGCTGCCAAGTGGACCGCCCAGGGAGACCCCTAGCCTGTGCCTCCCCGATAAGATCCACACATTCCCGACAAGAAGTTTCTCACTCTGTAAAGAACAGCCTCTCTCCAACTCTTTGCAGTCTGGCCCTCACATGCCTGGTGGGAACTGCGGGTTCCCCAGGACAGGGTACATGGAGGAGGGGGATGGTGAAATCCTCTCACTCTTAAACAGGGACCTGCAGATACTGAGTGTGGGACCGATTGTGGGGTGCTTCCTCGCCAGTAGGACCCCCTCTCCCGCCAGCCATGGGGTGGCTGACACTGGGGACTCTAGGAAGCCCTGCTCTATCCCCACCCACTGCTTGTGTTTACCATAAAGACACCAGTCTATCGTCCTGTTAAGGTGCACTGCCGCATAGTACCGGAGTTGGTCTGGAAGACCCAGGCCTCCGTCCTCCTTTGCTCACTCAGCCTCGGTTTCTTAACTTGCCCACAGGAAGGTTGTGAACAGGGACCGGACCCTGACTAAGAAGGATCTGGGCACTGACACTGGCAGCGCCTGCAGTAGAGCAGGCAAGGGAGGAGGATCATCTTGACCGCATTACATCTTCCAAACTACGAGAATCTGCACTTCGCCCATCTGGCAGTCTCCTCCTCAAATCTTTTAAGCAGGGGTGGGAAGTTCAGAGCAAACAGGCTTGAGAGATTGCTGCCTATTCTAGTCCCCAGGTAAGTTACTCCCTCCCTAGCCCACTGGAAGGGGAAGGAGCTTTAAACCGGGCTGAATCTGGCTGCTAGTATGTTGACGTTCAGGGCCTCGGATTTCTGATAATTTATCTTGTAGCCTGAAATACTCCAGTAGCGGCTTAGTTCCCCCATTAGGTTCGGCAAGGATGTCTCCGGGCAGGACAGGAAGAAAAATACAATTCTGTGAAACTCACCTGAAGAATTGTTTTTGGATACATCCAGTCCAGGTCGTCCCAAAATCCTTACGACTAGGTGTTCGCCCCTAGGGGGCGCTTGACTGCAAGATCAAAGATGTAGCTCCTCCGGGCCCCCCACAAAGGCAGCCATCCCTCTATCATTCCCCAGTGGTTAAAAAGCAGTATTCAACAAGAGAGCAGGCCGGGAGGCCCAAGAAACCATGTTAATTCACATAGCCTCAGCTTGTACTCTGAGCAAAAAAATAGAACAAAAACAATGTCCTATGAAAATAAAAATGGTTGATCACCATTAACAGGCAACAGGACATAATGAACACAAAGGCGGGGT
Organism: Gastrophryne carolinensis; assembly: GCA_027917425.1. NCBI lineage: Eukaryota > Metazoa > Chordata > Amphibia > Anura > Microhylidae > Gastrophryne > Gastrophryne carolinensis. Next base: position 250,697,253 of record CM051234.1, on the reverse strand, counting down.
GGGACGACCTGGACTGGATGTATCCAAAAACAATTTTACAGGTGAGTCTCACATAATTGTATTTTTCCCTACATCAAGTCCAGGTCGTCCCAATATCCTTACGACTGGGACATCCAAAAGTAGTGTCCATATGGGCAGGATCCCCAGTGCGGAACAGCATGTAGTTCATTTCACTACCGCCTGAAGCACCTTTCGGCCAAAAACAGCATCAGCTGAGGCCCTGACATCCACTTTGTAAAACTTTGTAAAAGTATGAACTGAAGATCAAGTGGCGGCCTTACAAACTTGTTCCACCGATGCCTGGTGCTAAAAAGCCCAAGAGGCACCAATAGCTCTGGTAGAATGAGCTGTGATCCGAAAAGGGGGGTTCCTTCCCCCTGGCAGAGTATGCTTGCACCACCGCCTGTCTGATCCACTTACTGAGAGTGGCCTTGGCTGGTGGCAAAGCTATCCTAGAGCCCTATGTTAGGACAAAGAGCAAATCCGTTTCCTGAAGGATTCATTCGCAGCCAGGTAATACTTTATGGCTCTGACCACATCCAATTCATGGAGAGTCCGTTCTTTGCAATTAGCCGGTGCTGGACACAAGGAAGGTAGGACAACTTCCTCATTAAGGTGAAAGGGAGAAACGACCTTAAGCAAAAAATACTCACCTTTAAAACGGGTATTATGAGTGTGCCATACACTCCACTTCGATCTTCATGACATATGGGTAATCTCCAGTAGAGGGCGAACTTCTGCAGAGATGAATATGCAAAAAAGAAAGCCCCTCCTGGCCCATATAAACCTGGGACCTCCCACCAATTTCCCAGTGTAAAAAAGCAGTAAGGGAACCAGGAAGAACCAATTATAACCTTAACAATCAAAACCAATGGTTCACCATATAAAAGCCCCAGAATACCTGAAAAAAAGGGGTGGGGCGAAGTGGAGTGTATGGCACACTCATAATACCCGTTTTAAAAGTGAGTACTCACAAAACGGTATTATTCTAAGTGTGCCATACACTCCACTTCGATCTTCATGACATATGGGACATCCAATAGCAGTGTCCGTCATGGGTGGGAACCAGAAACAGTAAAGAATGTACCAACTCAAACCACTGCAGCTTGCAGAACCTTGCAGCCAAAAACAGCATCCGCTGAAGCCCGCACATCAACCTTGTAAAACTTGGAAAAAGTATGAACGGAAGACCAAGTAGCAGCCTTACAAACTTGTTCAACAGAAGCCTGGTGCTGAAAAGCCCAGGATGCACCAACAGCACGAGTAGAGTGTGCAGTGACCCTAAAAGGGGGAGTCCTCCCCTTAGCAGAATAGGCCCCAACAATGGCCTGACGAATCCATTTGCTAATCGTAGACTTAGCAGGCGCCAAACCCTTCCTGGGCCCGCAGGGCACCACAAAAAAAGCGTCCGTCTTGCGGAAGGAAGAAGTAGTCACCAAATAGTACTTCACACAGCGAACAACATCCAAATTGTGCAGAACCCTCTCCTTGTCATTGTTAGGCTTAGGACACAAGGAAGGGAGAACAATATCCTGATTGAGGTGGAAAGCAGACGCCACCTTAGGAAGGAAATCTGGCTTAAAACGAAAAACCACCTTATCCTGGTGTCTCTCAAAGTAAGGGGCCTGAATCGACAGAGCCGCCAACCCAGAGACACGCCCAAGAAGGCAACCTTCTGAGTGAGAACCGAAAGAGCAAAATCCTGTAACGGCTCAAAAGGAGGAACCTGGAAAGCCGAAAGAACCAAGTTCAAATCCCAAACAGGAACCACAGCCTTCCGAGGGGGCCGCACATGCGCGACCCCTTGGAAAAAGGTCTTAACCAGCGGGTGTAAGGCAAAAGACCTCTGGAAGAAAACCAACAGAGCAGAAACCTGTCCTTTCAAAGTACTAAGCTGGAATCCAAGATCCAGATTATGCTGAAGAAACGCCAAAATCTTAGGAATCGAAAACACTCTGCAAGGCAAGGCCCTAGCCTCACACCAATGAATATAGGACTTCCAAGTCCTATAGTAAATGCCAGGACCGCTTCCTGGCCCTAATCAAGGTCTGAACAACAGCCGCAGACAAACCTTCCACCTTCAGAATGAAGGTTTCAGCAGCCAAGCCGTCAAAGCCAGCGTTTGTAAATTGGGGTAAAGTAGATGACCCTGAGATAACAGATTCGGCAACAAGGGAAGCCGGTACTGATCTACGACCAGCCTTACAATGTCTGCGTACCAAACCCTTCTTGGCCACCTTGGAGCCACCAGAATTGCTGGTGCCCCTTCTAGAACCAGTTTGCGAACTACCCTGCCCAGCATGGAGACGGGCGGAAACAAGTACAGAAAACCCAGATCCTTCCAAGCAAGGGACAAGGCATCCACTGCCAGAGATAGACGATCCTGAGAAAGAGACACAAAGGCCGGAAGTTTGTGATTGTGCCTCGAGGCAAAGAGATCCACCTCCGGAGTCCCCCACTTGTGGCAAGGATCCAGAAAAACCTCGGGGTTGAGAGACCACTGCCCTTGGCGAGAGGATCCCCTGCTCAGGGAATCCGCCTCCGTGTTCTCCACTCCCGGAATAGACAGCCGAAAATGCAAGGAACATTGCTCTCCGCCTAGTGCAGGATCAGAGAGACGTCCCCGAGGGCACTCCTGCTGCGAGTCCCTCCTTATTAATTGATGTAAGCTACCGCCGTTCGGTTGTCTGAACGAACCTGAACTGATGACTTCCAATAACCTCCCCAGCCCGACAGGCTGGCATCCGTGGTGACCGTCTCCCAACAAGGCACCAGAAAGGATCTGCCCTTCAACAGGTTGCTCGACTCCAGCCACCACTGAAGGGGCTGCCGAACCCTGAGAGACATCCTGAAAGGTTGATCCAATGACTACGGACACCTGTCCCAATGCGTCAATAGGTGAAGTTGAAGAGATCTCATGTGAAACTGTACAAATGGTACCGCCTCGAAGGAGGACACCATCAATCCCACCAGTTTCATCCCCTGTCGGATAGATGGACAAGGATCAGCCAGAAGAAAACGGATCAGACCCCGAATCCCCTGCACCTTGATCTGGGGCAGAAACACTCTGGCCTGAATAGTATCCAGATTCATGCCCAGAAATAAAATCACTCGTGACGGAGAGAGAAGACTTGGGGCGGTTGATCACCCACCCGAACCTTTCCAGGGTCGACACCGCCTGGTGGGTGTCCAGCTCCGCCTGACGGAGGGAAGAAGCTGAGATCAACAGGTCCTCCAGATAAGGCACAATGCGAATGCCCTGAGCTCTGAGCAGGGCCATCATTCCCGCCAAGACCTTGGTGAAGACCCGCAGTGCCGAGGTCAGCCCGAAGAGAAGAGCTACAAACTGAAAATTTTGATCCCCCACCGCAAACCTGAGGAATCTCTGATGCGCTGGAAAAATGGGAACATGCAGATACGCATCCTTGATGTCTATGGATGTCATGAAATCCCCCTGGTGAAGGAAAATGATAGCGGAGCGCAGAGTCTCCATGCGGAACTTTTTGGCTCCGATAAACCTGTTTAGAACCTTGAGATCTAGAATGGGTCTCACAGAACCCTCCTTTTTGGGTACTGTGAAAAGGTTGGAGTAGTAACCCCTGCCTCTCTCCGACTGAGGCACCGGGCAAATAACTCCCATGTCCAGAAGGTTTCTTACTGCTAACAGGAGCCCCTGTGCAGCCAGAGGGTCCGAGGGCACCCGAGACCTTAAGAACCTTGGAGGCGGCCAGTACTCGAACTCCAGTTTGTACCCGGACGAGACCACTTCCAAGATCCAATTGTCTGTGACCTCCCGGGCCCAGACCTGGAAGAAGATCCACAGCTGTCCCCCCACCCGTTCGGGTGAGGGCGCCCCTTCATTGCTGAGCCGGCTTACCAGCGGGCTTAGGCTTGGAACCCCAGGCAGCCGTCGGGCGCGCCCGACCTCTGCCCCTGTTCCAGGACGAGCCCCTGACACCAGAGATGGGCAGACCCCTAATCGCTCTGGCTCCACGAAAGGAAGGGGTGAAGGAACCAGCCCCCCGAAAGGGAAGGCGCTGTTTCTTCCGCTGAGGTAACCTACCTCCCTTAGCAACAGCATCCAATTTATCTCCATACAGCCGCGTACCCATAAAGGGAAGAGTCGTAAGCGACTACTTGGCCCCAAAGTCCGCCGTCCACTGACGCAGCCAGACCAATCTGCGCATAGCCACCAATAAAGCCGAAGTACTGCTACACATGACGATAGAATCTTCCATAGCAGACAAAACAAAATCCATGAACAATTCACACCTCTTAAGAGTAGCGAACTCAGCGCTATCCGGATCAAACTGACCATCATTCAGCCAGTCCCTGATAAGGGACCTGGTAGCAAGCGACACTAGAGCAGATGAAGCCGGCCACAGGGCCGATCCCACACTGGCAAACGCATGACAAGCCATCTGATCAAGGCGCTTATCCTCGCCATCCTTAAGGGAGGTTAAGCAAAGAAGAATTGGTCAAGCCCAAAACAGGCGCATCGACCTCAGGAGGAGAGGACCATCGCTTGACTGCCTCCACCGGGAAAGGATACTTCTTGTCCCATCCCTGGGGAGCACCAGGAAGCCGACAGGGCCTCTTTCATGCTTTCTGGATCAGTGCGTCAAAATGATCCTGCGTAGGGAATTCTAGACGGGGCTTGCGGACCCCACAAAAATTCCCCCTTCTTTAGGGGAGGCGCCTCCGGGGGATCAATATCCAACACCTTCAACATATGTGACAAAACAGCAGCCGTATCTACGGCATCCCCAGGCGCCTGCCGAACAAAAGCATCACCAGACTGTACAAAATCAGACTCTGTCTCCTCAATCACTTCCCCCTCCTCTAAAGGGGAATAATCAGACAAATCCATAGAGTCGTCGTCCGCGTCCCACTCGGGCTGGGCCGACGACAAATGTCTCTTTTTAGCTTGGGCCTTCTTGCCCACCGTGCTAACAATAAACCTTTCAATGCTGGCCAACCTGGCACCAACATCCGACTGCGACTCCCCGCTGGCACCAATATGACTCGGGGGAAGGATCAAGCGGGGAGGGGAAGGCGATGAAGCGGGAGGAGCCGACCCAGAAGGCTGGATACCAGACTTCCGCGTTATGGCCTTATGAGCGCATGGAATACAGATCGGTACATCCTCTCCCTTAAGGGATGCCCCACACCTGGGTGGGCTTGCCCCAAGATGAGCCCGAACCCAGTATCCTGCGGAGCCTCCATATGGTGATTTTTTTTAGTGGTCAGTCGCAAGACCGCAGGGAATTACGCTTAAGCAACCCGGGATGCCCCTTAAATGTCCCGGTGGGAGGATTTAGAGGAGAGCAGTTTTAAACTAGGGACCCCAGGACCAGGAGGAACCCCTTAATATGCACAATATGAAGCAATCTGCAACACACAATAGGCAAATCAGTTACTATTAATGGCATCTTAATTACAACCATACCACATATAATATATATATATATATATATACATACATACACACAGGAATATACATCAAAAAATTGCCAACACCAGGGCCCACCCCACCAGAGAGTGACCCCCAAAACAATGAAAAAACGGCCATCCGGCCCCTACCTGTCCCCTAGGCACAGTCACAGCCACGCAGGAAGCACCAAGATGGCCCCTGGCCTTGAAGAAAAAAGGACCCAGGAAGAAGAAGGGGGGCATGCCAGCGCCGCAGGCGCGCTTTCCAGGCCCCGCCCCCTTCCCTGCTGCGCGGATCTGGCCAGAGGGAGGCCTTAAACGCGCCGACAAGGGGGCGGGGCTACCGCAGCCGCGCGCCCGGCCCCGCCCCCTTTTCACACACACAGCCTGAGTGAATCTCACTGACAGGAAGCCATCTGCGACCAATTCATCAGGGATTACAGCCAGGTGTACCACACACACACAAGAGTACACACATACAGTGTGAAGCACCCACAACAGACACACACACACACATATCCAAAACAATTAATAAATGCAAAGGAGAGGCCTTAGGAAGGAAATCTGGCTTAAAACGAAAAACCACCTTATCCTGGTGTCTCTCAAAGTAAGGGGCCTGAATCGACAGAGCCGCCAACCCAGAGACACGCCCAAGAAGGCAACCTTCTGAGTGAGAACCGAAAGAGCAAAATCCTGTAACGGCTCAAAAGGAGGAACCTGGAAAGCCGAAAGAACCAAGTTCAAATCCCAAACAGGAACCACAGCCTTCCGAGGGGGCCGCACATGCGCGACCCCTTGGAAAAAGGTCTTAACCAGCGGGTGTAAGGCAAAAGACCTCTGGAAGAAAACCAACAGAGCAGAAACCTGTCCTTTCAAAGTACTAAGCTGGAATCCAAGATCCAGATTATGCTGAAGAAACGCCAAAATCTTAGGAATCGAAAACACTCTGCAAGGCAAGGCCCTAGCCTCACACCAATGAATATAGGACTTCCAAGTCCTATAGTAAATGCCAGGACCGCTTCCTGGCCCTAATCAAGGTCTGAACAACAGCCGCAGACAAACCTTCCACCTTCAGAATGAAGGTTTCAGCAGCCAAGCCGTCAAAGCCAGCGTTTGTAAATTGGGGTAAAGTAGATGACCCTGAGATAACAGATTCGGCAACAAGGGAAGCCGGTACTGATCTACGACCAGCCTTACAATGTCTGCGTACCAAACCCTTCTTGGCCACCTTGGAGCCACCAGAATTGCTGGTGCCCCTTCTAGAACCAGTTTGCGAACTACCCTGCCCAGCATGGAGACGGGCGGAAACAAGTACAGAAAACCCAGATCCTTCCAAGCAAGGGACAAGGCATCCACTGCCAGAGATAGACGATCCTGAGAAAGAGACACAAAGGCCGGAAGTTTGTGATTGTGCCTCGAGGCAAAGAGATCCACCTCCGGAGTCCCCCACTTGTGGCAAGGATCCAGAAAAACCTCGGGGTTGAGAGACCACTCCCCTTGGCGAGAGGATCCCCTGCTCAGGGAATCCGCCTCCGTGTTCTCCACTCCCGGAATAGACAGCCGAAAATGCAAGGAACATTGCTCTCCGCCTAGTGCAGGATCAGAGAGACGTCCCCGAGGGCACTCCTGCTGCGAGTCCCTCCTTATTAATTGATGTAAGCTACCGCCGTTCGGTTGTCTGAACGAACCTGAACTGATGACTTCCAATAACCTCCCCAGCCCGACAGGCTGGCATCCGTGGTGACCGTCTCCCAACAAGGCACCAGAAAGGATCTGCCCTTCAACAGGTTGCTCGACTCCAGCCACCACTGAAGGGGCTGCCGAACCCTGAGAGACATCCTGAAAGGTTGATCCAATGACTACGGACACCTGTCCCAATGCGTCAATAGGTGAAGTTGAAGAGATCTCATGTGAAACTGTACAAATGGTACCGCCTCGAAGGAGGACACCATCAATCCCACCAGTTTCATCCCCTGTCGGATAGATGGACAAGGATCAGCCAGAAGAAAACGGATCAGACCCCGAATCCCCTGCACCTTGGTCTGGGGCAGAAACACTCTGGCCTGAATAGTATCCAGATTCATGCCCAGAAATGAAATCACTCGTGACGGAGAGAGAAGACTTGGGGCGGTTGATCACCCACCCGAACCTTTCCAGGGTCGACACCGCCTGGTGGGTGTCCAGCTCCGCCTGACGGAGGGAAGAAGCTGAGATCAACAGGTCCTCCAGATAAGGCACAATGCGAATGCCCTGAGCTCTGAGCAGGGCCATCATTCCCGCCAAGACCTTGGTGAAGACCCGCAGTGCCGAGGTCAGCCCGAAGGGAAGAGCTACAAACTGAAAATTTTGATCCCCCACCGCAAACCTGAGGAATCTCTGATGCGCTGGAAAAATGGGAACATGCAGATACGCATCCTTGATGTCTATGGATGTCATGAAATCCCCCTGGTGAAGGAAAATGATAGCGGAGCGCAGAGTCTCCATGCGGAACTTTTTGGCTCCGATAAACCTGTTTAGAACCTTGAGATCTAGAATGGGTCTCACAGAACCCTCCTTTTTGGGTACTGTGAAAAGGTTGGAGTAGTAACCCCTGCCTCTCTCCGACTGAGGCACCGGGCAAATAACTCCCATGTCCAGAAGGTTTCTTACTGCTAACAGGAGCCCCTGTGCAGCCAGAGGGTCCGAGGGCACCCGAGACCTTAAGAACCTTGGAGGCGGCCAGTACTCGAACTCCAGTTTGTACCCGGACGAGACCACTTCCAAGATCCAATTGTCTGTGACCTCCCGGGCCCAGACCTGGAAGAAGATCCACAGCTGTCCCCCCACCCGTTCGGGTGAGGGCGCCCCTTCATTGCTGAGCCGGCTTACCAGCGGGCTTAGGCTTGGAACCCCAGGCAGCCGTCGGGCGCGCCCGACCTCTGCCCCTGTTCCAGGACGAGCCCCTGACACCAGAGATGGGCAGACCCCTAATCGCTCTGGCTCCACGAAAGGAAGGGGTGAAGGAACCAGCCCCCCGAAAGGGAAGGCGCTGTTTCTTCCGCTGAGGTAACCTACCTCCCTTAGCAACAGCATCCAATTTATCTCCATACAGCCGCGTACCCATAAAGGGAAGAGTCGTAAGCGACTACTTGGCCCCAAAGTCCGCCGTCCACTGACGCAGCCAGACCAATCTGCGCATAGCCACCAATAAAGCCGAAGTACTGCTACACATGACGATAGAATCTTCCATAGCAGACAAAACAAAATCCATGAACAATTCACACCTCTTAAGAGTAGCGAACTCAGCGCTATCCGGATCAAACTGACCATCATTCAGCCAGTCCCTGATAAGGGACCTGGTAGCAAGCGACACTAGAGCAGATGAAGCCGGCCACAGGGCCGATCCCACACTGGCAAACGCATGACAAGCCATCTGATCAAGGCGCTTATCCTCGCCATCCTTAAGGGAGGTTAAGCAAAGAAGAATTGGTCAAGCCCAAAACAGGCGCATCGACCTCAGGAGGAGAGGACCATCGCTTGACTGCCTCCACCGGGAAAGGATACTTCTTGTCCCATCCCTGGGGAGCACCAGGAAGCCGACAGGGCCTCTTTCATGCTTTCTGGATCAGTGCGTCAAAATGATCCTGCGTAGGGAATTCTAGACGGGGCTTGCGGACCCCACAAAAATTCCCCCTTCTTTAGGGGAGGCGCCTCCGGGGGATCAATATCCAACACCTTCAACATATGTGACAAAACAGCAGCCGTATCTACGGCATCCCCAGGCGCCTGCCGAACAAAAGCATCACCAGACTGTACAAAATCAGACTCTGTCTCCTCAATCACTTCCCCCTCCTCTAAAGGGGAATAATCAGACAAATCCATAGAGTCGTCGTCCGCGTCCCACTCGGGCTGGGCCGACGACAAATGTCTCTTTTTAGCTTGGGCCTTCTTGCCCACCGTGCTAACAATAAACCTTTCAATGCTGGCCAACCTGGCACCAACATCCGACTGCGACTCCCCGCTGGCACCAATATGACTCGGGGGAAGGATCAAGCGGGGAGGGGAAGGCGATGAAGCGGGAGGAGCCGACCCAGAAGGCTGGATACCAGACTTCCGCGTTATGGCCTTATGAGCGCATGGAATACAGATCGGTACATCCTCTCCCTTAAGGGATGCCCCACACCTGGGTGGGCTTGCCCCAAGATGAGCCCGAACCCAGTATCCTGCGGAGCCTCCATATGGTGATTTTTTTTAGTGGTCAGTCGCAAGACCGCAGGGAATTACGCTTAAGCAACCCGGGATGCCCCTTAAATGTCCCGGTGGGAGGATTTAGAGGAGAGCAGTTTTAAACTAGGGACCCCAGGACCAGGAGGAACCCCTTAATATGCACAATATGAAGCAATCTGCAACACACAATAGGCAAATCAGTTACTATTAATGGCATCTTAATTACAACCATACCACATATAATTATATATATATATATATATATATATATATACATACACACAGGAATATACATCAAAAAATTGCCAACACCAGGGCCCACCCCACCAGAGAGTGACCCCCAAAACAATGAAAAAACGGCCATCCGGCCCCTACCTGTCCCCTAGGCACAGTCACAGCCACGCAGGAAGCACCAAGATGGCCCCTGGCCTTGAAGAAAAAAGGACCCAGGAAGAAGAAGGGGGGCATGCCAGCGCCGCAGGCGCGCTTTCCAGGCCCCGCCCCCTTCCCTGCTGCGCGGATCTGGCCAGAGGGAGGCCTTAAACGCGCCGACAAGGGGGCGGGGCTACCGCAGCCGCGCGCCCGGCCCCGCCCCCTTTTCACACACACAGCCTGAGTGAATCTCACTGACAGGAAGCCATCTGCGACCAATTCATCAGGGATTACAGCCAGGTGTACCACACACACACAAGAGTACACACATACAGTGTGAAGCACCCACAACAGACACACACACACACATATCCAAAACAATTAATAAATGCAAAGGAGAGGCCCGTTAGGATGTGACAGACCCCCCCCCCCCCCCGAGGGAGTAAAGGACCCGGAGGGGAAGGGAAACCCAGCCAATAATAAGGCCTCATGCTAGCAGGGACGGGGGCATCCCGTACCAGGATCACCACAACCTAGTTTTACCGCCTGCCCCAATTGAGGTCTCGCGGTGGAGCAAGGCTCCCAATGCTCCTACCCTTGCCAGGACCCGCAGCCTAAGCTGGGAGGCTCAATAGGGGAAAATTTGGAATGAATCCTGGCAGCAATAGGGACAAAAAAAGGGGCCAGGCGTGAGCCCGTCTTACCTGCAAGTAAGAGAAGTCTTCATCTTCTGTCTTGTCGCCTTCCCTGCAGAGAAGGAACTGGGAAATTGGTGGGAGGTCCCAGGTATATATGGGCCAGGAGGGGCTTTCTTTTTTGCATATTCATCTCTGCAGAAGTTCGCCCTCTACTGGAGATTACCCATATGTCATGAAGATCGAAGTGGAGTGTATGGCACACTTAGAATAACCACCTTATCCCTGTGCAACTCATAATAGGGTGGTTTCATACAAAGCGCGGCCAGCTCTGATACACGACACACTGAGGTGATCACTACCAGAAAGACCACTTTGAGAGTCAACATAGACAATACAGCATTGCACAATGGCTCGAAGGGAGGACCCTGAAGAGCAGATAGTACTAAATTCAAGTCACAACCACACCGGTAATACTGACTTACGGCCGAGACCTGACCTTTGAGGGTGCTCAGCTGAAGACCTAAGTCTAAGCCATATTGTAAAAACTCTAGAATCCTAGAAATAGAAAATATGAGGCAAGGAAGACTCTTGGTCTCGCACCAAGCGATATAGGCACGGCAAACTCTGTAGTATATCATGGAAGATTTATTTTGCGCCCGAATCATTGTCTGCACAACCGTGGGCGATAACCCCTTCTCCGTCAGGATTGATGTTTCAATAGCCAGGCCAGCGTCTGTAAATTTGGGTGCTGTAGCGACCCCTGTGTGAGAAGCCCTGGGTCATCGGGCATAATGTAGTGATCTTTTGACATCTTGACTATGTCTGCAAACCAACTCCTTCTCGGTCAGCGAGGAGCCACCAGGATGACTGGAACTCATTCCTGGGCTATCTTGCGCAGCAATCTGCCCAGAAGTGGAAACGGAGGAAATGCATACAGAAATCTGAACTCCGTCCAAGGAATCACCAGAGCGTCTGTTGCAATGGCCAGAGGATCTCTGGAGAGGGAGACGAACCTTGAAAGCTTGTGTCTGGACGCAAACGGATCCACGTCCGGCTGACCCCAACGGAGACACAGAGCGCGAAAAATACAATTCTGTGATTACTCACCTGTAGAATTGGTATTATGAGTATACAGTACGTCCTGCTCCAGATAGATTACTTACACTTGGGTATTACTCCACCAGATGGCGCTGGACTGCAGAGACATTGAAAATAGACTCCTCCCGGCCCCTCAAATACCCAGGGACCTCCTACAATCCCCAGCATTGAAAAGCAGTTAACGAGAAGCCGGGAGAATTAAAACAACCCAAACTGGTAACTACAACAATGATAACAATCACCATACAGGGGATCCAAGATAATGCAAAACCAAGGGTGGGGTGGAGCAGGACGTACTGTATACTCATAATACCAATTCTACAGGTGAGTAATCACAGAATTGTATTATTTTTAGTATACAGCACGCCCTGCTCCAGATAGATTACTTACACTTGGGACATCCAATAGCAATGTCCATAAAGTAGGGTGGGATCCCCAAAGGTAACAGCAGACAGGTCATACCACTGCCGCCTGCAGAACCTTACGGCCAAAAGCAGCATCAGCTGAGGCCCTAACATCAACCTTGTAAAACTTTGAAAAGGTATGAACAGAAGACCAAGTAGCGGCCTTGCAAACTTGTTCAACAGAAGCCTGGTGCTGAAAAGCCCAAGAGGCACTAATAGCACGAGTAGAATGAGCAGTAAGGCGGAAGGGAGGATTCTTCCCCTTACCAGAGTAGGCCTGAATCACAGCCTGACATATCCATTTGCTGATAGTAGACTTGGCAGGAGCCAAACCCTTCCTAGGACCAGAAGGGACCACAAAAGAGTATCAGTTTTTCTGAAAGGTGTAGTAGCCACCAGATAGTACTTCAGACACCTAACCACCAAAGAATGCACCCTCTCCTTAGCATTACTAGGATTAGGGCACAATGACGGAAGAACAATGTCCTGATTCAAATGAAAGGCAGACACAACCTTAGGCAGAAAGTCTGGCTTGAAGCGAAACACCTTGTCCTGGTGTCTCTCATAGTAGGGGGGCTGGAAGGAGAGCGCAGCCAACTCAGACACACGCCTAACAGAGGTGATAGCCACCAAAAAGACAACTTTGATAGTAAGAATGGCCAGGGGAGCATCCTGCACAGGTTCAAAGGGAGCACCCTGCAAGGTTGACAAAACCAAGTTCAGATCCCAAACAGGCAACATAGGCTTAAGTGGGGGACGCACATGAGTAACCCCCTGGAAAAAAGTCCTGGTCAGAGAATGCTGGGCAAAGGACTTCTGGAAGAAAACAGCAAGGTCAGAAACCTGACCCTTCAGAGTACTGAGTTAGAGCCCCATCTCCAACCCATGCTGCAGAACTCCAGAATCCTGGGAATAGAGAACACACGACAGGGAAGAGACTTAGACTCACACCAGTCAATGTAGGCACGCCAAACCCTGTAATAAATGGAAGAAGACGACTTCTTCCTAGTCTTTACCATGGTATCAACAACAGAGGTAGACAGCCCCTTCTCCATCATGATGGAGGTTTCAGCAGCCAGGTCGTCAAAGCCAGAGTTTGTAAATTGGGATGGCGTAAGGGACCCTGAGTGAGCAGGTCTGGCACCCTGGGCAGAACGTACTGATCTACTGCCAGCTGCACCACGTCTGCGAACCACAGTCTTCTTGGCCACCTGGGGGCCACCAGAATCGCTTGCACCCCCTCCAGAGCAATCTTGCGCAGAACCCTGCCCAGCAGGGGGAATGGAGGAAAGACATACAGGAGCTGAAAGTCCTGCCATGACATTGCTAGGGCATCCGTGGCCAAGGCCAGAGGATCCTGGGACAGGGAGACAAAGGCCGGGAGCTTGGGATTGTGACGGGACGCAAACAGATCCACATCTGGTTGGCCCTAACGGTGACACAGAGATTGAAACACCCCGATTCATAGGGACCATTTTCCCTGGCGAGAGGTCCCCCTGCTCAGAGAGTCCGCCAACAGATTTTCCACCCCCGTGATGTACACAGCTGATATGCATGGAACATTGGCCTCCGCCCAGGTAAGGATCAGAGACACTTCCTGGAGGGCCCTCCTGTTCCGGGTCCCTCCCTGATGATTGATGTAGGCAACTGCCGTCTGGTTGTCCGAGCGCACCTGAACAGGCAGGCCCCGAAGGTGATGAGTCAACTAAGCCAGAACCAACCTGATCGCCCGCAGCTCCAAGACGTTGATAGGTGTGTGGGCCTCCTGAGGGCCCCACCTCCCCTGGAACTGCAGGGACTTCCAGAACCCCCCCCCCCCCCCAACCTGACAGACTGGCATCTGTGGTGACCGTCTCCCAGGAGGGGGTCAGAAAGGATCTGCCCCCCAACAGGTTCCTGGGGTCCAGCCACCACGAGAGGGACCGCCTGACCAGGGGGGAAAGCGCAAAGACCCAGTCCAGGGACGCAGGGTCCTTGTCCCATACTGACAAGAGGTGGAGTTGCAGAGGCCTCAAGTGGAACTGAGCATAAGGGACCGCCTCAAAGCACGCCACCATCAGGCCCACCAGCTGCATTCCCTGCCTGATGGAGGGATGATGACAAGATAGCAGGAACTGGACCTGCACAATCATACTGTCCACCTTCTGCTGAGGAAGAAAAATCCTTGCTCGAACTGTATCCAGATTCATTCCCAGGAATGAAGTGACCAAGGAGGGAGACAGAGAAGACTTGGGGTGGTTGATCACCCATCCAAATGACTCCAGAGTGGACACTACCAGCTGAGTATCCAAATATGCCTGATGTAGAGACTGGGAAGTGATGAGAATGTCGTCCAGGTAGGGCAGCACGCGGATGCCCTGAAACCTGAGCAGAGACATCACTCCTGCCAGCACCTTGGTGAACACCCTGGGAGCTGAAGTGAGACCAAAAGGCAATGCCACAAATTGGTAGTGTTGATCCTCCAGAGCGAACCTGAGGAACCTTTGATGACTTGGAAACACAGGAATATGAAGGTAAGCATCTTTGATGTCCACAGACGTCATGAAATCCACTGGGCGCAGGGAACTGATGGCAGAGCGCAGAGTTTCCATGCGAAAGCGCCTGCACCTGACAAATTTGTCGAGGATCTTCAAGTCTAGGATGGGCCTGACTGAACCATCTTTTTTGGGCACTGTGAAGAGGTTGGAATAGAAGCCCTTGCCCCTTTCTCTTAAAGGGACTTTGCAGATGACCCCCAGCTCCAGAAGGCTTTGCACCGCCTGCACTAGATCCTGAGCTGACAGGGTCCTGAGGAATCCAGGATCTGATGAACCTTGGGGGACGGCAGACAGCAAACTCTATCTTGTAACCGGAGGACACTACCTCCTGAATCCACCGGTCTGAGACATGAAGCCTCCAGACGTGAGCAAAGTGCTGAAGCTGTCCCCCCACCCGGATGGGTGAGGGCGCCCCATCATGCCTGAGGGAGCTTAGGAGAGTACTTAAGCTTGGAGCCCCAGGAGGAGCCAGGACGTCCACGTCCTCTGCCCCTACCCCAGAAGTCTCCTCGGGCCCCAGTAAAGGAAACCCCCCTCCCTTGTCTAGCACCACGGTAAGGGGAGGAAAAATACCATTTTGTGAGTACTCACCTGTAAAATGGTTATTACGAGTATGTCACACATCCCACTTTCAAAGATCCATGACACTTGGGAACCCGGCCTGTAGAGGGCAATCTTGCAGAGATGACATGGAAAAAGGAGCCCCTCCTGGTCCATACGTACTGGGTTCCTCCCACTATTCCTCAGTCTTTTTAAAAAGCAGTGAAGAACCAGGAAGAGCAAATTATATTCAATAATTGAAAAATAGTTTGAAAATAATAATCACCATATAAAGGATCCCTAGAACAAAAAAGGGCGGGGGAAGTGGGGTGTGTGACATACTCGTAATAACCATTTTACAGGTGAGTACTCACAAATGGTATTATTCCTAGTATGTCACACACCCCACTTCCAAAGATCTATGACACTTGGGACATCCAATAGCAGTGTCTATAATGGGTGGGGATCCCCAAGGAATAATGCATAACTTAAATTACTGCAGCTTGCAGAATTTTGCGGCCAAAAGCAGCATCCGCTGAGGCCCGCACATCAACCTTGTAAAACTTAGAAAAAGTATGCACAGAAGACCAAGTCGCAGCCTTGCAAATTGTTCAACAGAAGCCTGGTGCTGAAAAGCCCAGGAAGCTCCAATAGCACGAGTAGAATGAGCGGTGACACGAAAAGGGGGAACCTTCCCCTTAGCCATATAGGCCCCAATGATGGCCTGACGCATCCACTTACTAAGGGAAGATTTGGCAGGAGCAAAACCCTTCTTGGGCCCAGAAGGCACAACAAAAAAGGCATCCGTCTTGCGGAAGGCCGAAGTAGTAACTAAATAATACTTAACACAACGAACTACATCCAAAGAATGTAAGACCCTTTCCTTGTCGTTACTAGGTTTAGGACACAAGGAAGGAAGAACAATATCCTGATTTAGGTGGAAAGCAGACACCACCTTAGGAAGGAAATCCGGCTTAAAACGGAAAACAACCTTATCTTGATGCCTCTCAAAATAAGGGGCTAGAATAGACAAAGCCGCCAGTTCAGAAACTCGGCGGACAGAAGTAATAGCAACCAAAAAGGCAACCTTCTGAGTAAGAATAGGAAGAGGAATATCCTGCAAAGGCTCAAAGGGAGCAGCCTGCATAGCTGAAAGCACCAGATTAAGGTCCCAAACAGGAAGCATAGGCTTTCTGGGAGGCCGCACATGCGCGACTCCTTGGAAAAAGGTCTTAACCAAAGGATGAAGAGCAAACGAACTTTGAAATAAAATAGCCAAGGCAGAGACTTGCCCTTTCAAAGTACTAACCTGGAATCCCATATCCAGACCTCGTTGCAGATATTCCAGAATTCTAGGAATAGAAAATACTCTACAGGGCAAAGCCCTGGATTCACACCAATCAATATAGGACCTCCAAGTCCTGTAATAAATGACAGAGGAAGACTTCTTCCTAGCTCTAATAAGAGTCTGAATAACCGCATCAGAAAGACCTTCTTCTTTCAAGATGGAGACTTCAGCAGCCTTGCCGTCAAAGCCAGCGTTTGTAAATTGGGGTAACAAAGTTGACCCTGAGTGATGAGATCTGGAAGAAGAGGCAGATGGAACCGATCCACTGCCAGCCTTACAACGTCTGCGTACCACAGATGTCTTGGCCACCTTGGCGCCACCAGAATTGCTGGCGCCTCCTCCAGTGCTAACTTGCGCACCACCTTGTTGATCATGGAGAATGGGGGAAACAGATATAGGAACCCCAGATCCTTCCAGGCCAGAGACATGGCATCCGCTGCCACTGCCAGAGAATCCTGGGATAGAGACACAAAAGCTGGCAGCTTATGATTGTGGCGAGAAGCAAACAGGTCCAACCGTGGAGTCCCCCACTTGTGACAGAGGAACTGAAAGACCCTTGGATTGAGAGACCATTCTCCCTGGCGAGAACATCCCCTGCTCAGGGAGTCTGCCTCCACATTCTCTATCCCCGGAATGTAAACTGCTGATATGCAGGGCATTGATCTCTGCCCACTGAAGGATCAGAGACACTTCCCGGAGGGCACCCCAACTGCGGGTCCCTCCCTGGTGATTGATGTATGCAAAAGCTGTTCGGTTTTCTGACCGAATCTGAACTTGCAGACCCTGTAAGAAATGGGTCAGTCGAAGTAGAACAAGACGTATGGCCCGAAGCTCTAATACATTGATTGGAGAATGAGCCTCCTGAGGCCCCCACAATCCTTGGAACTGATGCTTCTTCCAGAAGCCCCCCCAGCCCACCAGGCTGGCATCCGTGGTAACCAGTTCCCAACGCGGAGTCAGAAATGACTTGCCCTTTTGGAGGTTGTGCGATATTAACCACCACTGAAGGGACTGCAAAACGTGGGGAGACAATAGACAAGTCTGATTTAATGATAGTGGGCACCTGTCCCACTTTGCCAAGAGGAAGAGCTGAAGCGTCCTTATGTGAAACTGGGCAAACAAACCTGCCTCGAATGCAGCTACCATCAATCCCACTAGTCTCATCCCTAGACTGATAGACTGACGAGGGTTGGACAAGAATAGACAAATCAAGTCCTGAATCAGAACCATTTTTGACTGAGGAAGAAAAACCTTGGCCTGAAATGTATCCAGAATCAGGCCCAGGAAGGGAATTTCCCTGGACGGACAGAGAGAGGATTTGGGGTAACTTATTACCCATCCGAACCTCTCTAGCGTAGAGACCACCGTCCTGGTGATTGTTCGAGGGAGGAGGCCGTGATAAGAAGATCGTCCAGAAAAGGCACAATGCGGATGCCCTGGACCCTGAATATAGCCATCACTCTTACCAGCATCTTGGTAAAGACTCTTGGGGCCGAGGTAAGGCCGAATGGCAGGGCCACAAATTGATAATGCTGGTCTTCTATCGAGAACCTGAGAAATCTCTGGTGACCCGGAAAAATAGGAATGTGCAAATAAGCATCCTTGATGTCTATGGATGTCATGAAGTCCCCCTGACGGAGAGCATCGATCGTTGATCGCAGAGACTCCATGCGGAATCTTCTGAAACGGATAAATTGATTGAGTCTCCTTAGGTCTAGGATAGGCCGAACAGAGCTGCCCTTTTTGGAGTAAAACCCCAAACCCCTTTCCGCTGGAGGCACTAGGCAGATGACAGCCATGTTTAACAGATTCGCTACTGCTGCCTGCAGTCCCTGCGCAATTGCCGGATCGGACGGCATGCGGGACATGAAAAATCTGGGAGGAGGCCGGGACTCGAATTCCAGTTTGTAACCGGAAGAGACTACTTCCAGAACCCAATTGTCTGATACCTTTTGAACCCAGACCTGGAAGAAGAACCGCAGCCGTAAGGGTGAGGGCGTCCCCTCATTGTTGAGCAGGCTTAGTGGCAGATTTGGTTTTGGACCCCCAATTCTGACTTGGACGGCCACGTCCCTTTCCTCTATTCCATGCATTCCCTCTAGGGGCTGAAAAGGCCGATCCTCTACCGGATCTAGACCCCGAAAGGGAGGGTTAAAAGAGGCCACTCCACGAAAGGAACGATGTTGTTTCTTACGCTGAGGTAACTTACCTCCTTTAGTGACCGAATCCAATTTTTCCCCAAAGAGGCACAATCCCACAAAAGGGAGCGCTGTAAGCGATTTCTTGGCTACAATATCAGCTGCCCACTGCCGCAACCATACTGACCGCCGGATGGCGACTAACAAGGCAGAGGTTCTGCTGCACATGAGCAGAGTATCATCTAAGGCAAAAAGTACAAAAGATGCAAACATCTCACATCGCTTAAGAGCGGCGTACTCATCAGAGCCCGGATCAAGCCCTGAGTAATTCATTAGGTCTCTCAAAACAGACCTAATAGCCACTGTCATGAGCGCTGAAGCACCAACAGGCAGCAAGGCCGAGCCCACACTGAAAAAAGCGTGGCACGCCATTTGATCAATACGCTTATCCTCTCCATCTTCAAGTGTAGTGGAGTCAGGAGAATGCAACACAGAAGAATTGGATAAATTAAGCACAGGGGCATCCACCACAGGTGGTGATGACCAACGCTTAACAGTATCAGCTGGGAAGGGATATTTCTTGTCCCAGCCCAAGGGAATGCCAGGAAGCCGCGCAGGCTTCTCTTATTCTTTAAGAATAATTTCATCAAAATGCTTTTGATTTGGAAATTGTAAACGAGGTTTAGAGACTCCAAAGAATTCCCCTTTTTGAGGAGGGACTACTTCAGGAGGAGTGTTAACCAAAACCTCAAATAACTGAGCAAGAGCCTTTGGGGTATCCACAACACTAGCTTCACCCTTCTCAATCACAGTACCAACAAATTGGTTCATCAGAAACCTCTGATTCCTCATATAATTCTCCTTCTTCTAACTGAGAAGGATCAGACCAATAAAGCATTTCACAATTATCCGACTCACTTACCGGAACGGCCTGAGTCAAATGTTTCCTTTTAGCTGAGGCCTTCCTAGCCACAGAGCTAGACATTAATTTTTCAAGATGAGCCAATCTGGCACATAAATCAGAATGCGACTCACCACCCATGACAATATCACTGGGGGTACGGACAAGACATGGCGGAGTAGGAGATAAGGCAGAAGCCTGGGCCCCAGTTTGCTGCATAATAGTTAATTGAGCACAAGGGACGCAAAGAATTGCGTTATCCCCAACAAGGGATGCCCCACATCCAAAACATTGCCGAGTCTGTGCAAAGGGAACTGCATGCCCGTTGTCCCGAGATGCCTCCATATGGTGTTTAGTATTATACTATAATTGATTATAGTCGCCAAGTATATATGTGATTTACGCAATTGCTGCCCCTTTAAATAGTCCCAAGTGGGAGGATATTAACACAAATGGACACCCAAATAAGGCTTTAAGGGCTAAAGACCAGAAGAAACCCCTTTTAAAATAAAGAGTTTCCACATACAAAGAAAACAAACAGTCACCAATGCACACAATACAATAAATGACAAAGCATGAATAAAATGGCAGAAAACTCCCTTCAGCAAGCTGAGGGGTACTCACAGCACCAGGAAATCAGCTTGCACCATGAGGGAAGACTATAGAGAAGCAGCAGGAGCCAGGCAGACAAAGAGAGCACACCAGGTGCTCTGGGAATGAAATGATGCTGTGTGCCTAAGCCCCGCCCACCCCCAGAATCACATGACCAAGAATGGAGGGAAATTCAAATCTGAACACAGCCAGAAACAAAGAGCTTTAAAAGGAATGCTGCCTAGACAGAAATAGGAAAATCTAAATAAAACATATCCTATTAAATAGTATAGTAAACATACATAATAATAATATATATGTAATAAAGATTTATTTTACTTTTTTTTTTTTTTTTAATTTGTGTGCATGGTGACAAATAAGCCCAGATAACGCCCCCCCTCCTCCTTTTTACCCCAGCAGGGTAAAGGAGAACTAAAGGGGAGAGGATAGAAATGCACCCATAAGGCACAAGGGGATTATAAAGGGACAGGGGCATCCCATGCCGGGAACACCAACCCGGAAACCGCCTACCCACATTTGGGTCTCACGGAGGAGTAAAACTCCTGTATACACCAGAAGGAATCTACCTTTGCCTGAACCATACAGCCAGGGCTGGGAGGCATACAATATAACCAAACAGGTTTAAAGAGTTTCAGACAGAAATAGAGAAAAAAAGGGGCCGGGAGCAAACCCGGCTACCTGCAGCTTGAAGGAGAGTCATCTTCTGAATGCTTCGCCGACTGCAGAGACGAAAAGACTGGGGAATAGTGGGGGGAACCCAGTACTTATGGACCAGGAGGGGCTCCTTTTTCCATGTCATCTCTGCAAGATCGCCCTCTACAGGCCGGGTTCCCAAGTGTCATGGATCTTTGGAAGTTGGGTGTGTGACATACTAGGAATAGGAGCCCTGACCCCGAAAGGGCCGAGACTGCTGCCTGCGCTGGGGTAACCTGCCTCCCTTAGCAAACAGGTCCAGGCGGTCCCCAAACAGGCGTAGTCCTTTGAAGGGAAAACCAGTGAGGGCTTTCTTGGCAGTGTTGTCAGCAGCCCACTGGTGCAGCCAAACTGAGCAGCGTATTGCCACCACAAGGGCAGAGGTTCTGCCACACATTCGAATGGTGTCATCCAAGGGAAGAGTGTGACATTAGGCATTAAGTGCCGCTTTTTTGCAGAGGCCTTACGCGCCAAGGTATTAGCAATCAACTTCTCAACACTAGCCAGTCTAGAAGACACATCAGGCTGAGAATCCCCACTTGTATGCAACTCAGAGGGAGTGAGATTTAAGTTTGGGGGAGTAGGTGAAGTGAAACGAGGCGCAGGCACAGCCACTGGAAAGCCAGATTGCAGCGCAAGCACCTGCTCAGCACAAGGTACACATACCCGCGCATTGTCAGCGCTAATAGGGGACTTGCCAGGGATGACAGGGAATACCATCAGCTCATCCATCAGGCACGAGAGAATGGAGTGATTAATCCGCATGCCGCTGGCTTCCTAGAGTCCCCATGCCCGAAGATCCCGACGTTTTATGCACTCCCAAAAGTGCATAAGTCGACTATGGCACCTCCTGGGCGTCCGATAGTATTGGGCATGGGGGCCCCGACAGAAAATGCCAGCCGCTATGTGGATCGTCACCTCCAACTACTCGTCATGGGCCTCCCATCTTACGTTAAGGATTCGGGACATGTCCTAAGGATCCTTGACGGGATGTGGGCGAGCCCCGAGTCTACCCTGGTAACTCTGGATGTGGAGGCCCTCTATTCCAGCATCCTACATGAAAAGGGCATAAGGGCAGTTGAGTCCTTCTTAAACGAACTGGATATATCTCACCACGATTACAACCTCTTCCTGCTTCGGCTCCTCAACTTTGTCCTCACCCACAACCTTTTCCTCTTGAAGGAACAACTCTACCACCAGATACAGGGGATGGCGATGGGGACGACCTGTGCCCCATCGGTCGCAAACCTGTATCTGGGGTGGTGGGAGAGGGGGTTGTGGAGTGAGGACGCCATGGCCCAGTACCTGTGCCACGTAGTAGCGTGGCACAGGTACATCGATGACATTCTGGTCATATGGGAGGGGCCGAAGCAGGAATTGGTGAAAGAACTAAATCAAAATAATGCTAACCTAAAGTTCACATGCCAGTATGACCAACACGTTCTTAGACTTAGAAATTATTAAAGCCCCTGATGGCCAGATCACAACCAACCTGTTTCGCAAAGAGACTTCTGCGAACAATATGCTACGGGCCAGTAGTTCGCATCCAACACACCTGCTTAAAAGTATCCCATTTGGAGAATTTATCAGAGTGAGGCGCCTTTGGACCTTTTTGAAACAGAGGCATTGAATATAAGAACTAGACTCAGGGATAGAGGTTACAAAGCGAAAGTTTTATGATCCGCATACAATAAGGCTAAATGCCTGAGCAGGCAAGAACTATTATACAGACCTAGGAGAAATAAGGAACATACAGGCCCTGCCCTCATTAGGACATACACGGGGGCCCATCAGCATATACGACAAATATTGCAAAAACCCGCTGGCCAATCCTTCTAAACGATCCATACTTACAGATGGATTACAGATAGGGTATATAAAAAAATTAAAAAAATTCTCCCGCTACACAGGAAATAGGGACACCTTAATATGATTTCATATTTTGGGAGACTTTTTATGGAATGAGACTCACTATACAGGACATAACAACATGTAGTACACAGAACATGTAACTTTTTTTATATGTGATAATATGTAAACCTAAGGTGAAATGGTGGAGTGCCGTGTTAAGGTGAGGAATTGACATGGGAGGGATAATTGTCCTTGGGGATAGATCACTGTCCATGAATAACGTAGGTGCCACAAATGTCATCAAAGGGCCAATAGTAGCCCATTAACATAATGCTTAATATGTCTAATACAATAATTACCATCATATAATGTCACAATACTCTGAGCGGAGCAGTTCCGGTCCCATGCATGACTAATTTAAATATATCTATACTATATAAGTTTTGACTTAGTAAATGGGGAAGACACTGGAAGAGTGCCGGAACATCTCCCCCTGTAAATCACTATATAGTTTTAATAGTCGCTTACCTACAACAAAATGGCGGACGCCAAGCTGTGGGAGTCCCGTCTTTGCTGAGACAAAAATCCTCAGCAAAATGGTCACTCTAAGGAAAAATGGCGCCACCTGAAAGACATGGTACCGGACCGGCGGCGCATCTCATCATTTCCAGCGGAAGCCGGATGCCGAGGTAAATGCGCTCCACATGTGTGGAGCGCATAAAAAGAGCGTCACTGGCACGGTGGCGGGTAAGCATCCAGTGCGGTCAGGTTGGACGTAGTAAGGAAATTTGGGACGCGGGGAAGCCGCGCGCGAATATAAGCATAAAGGCAACACAGTGACACTCTCGCCGCGGCGTTTTGGATTTACCCGCCACCGTGACTGCCCTGCTCAGATAAGAGACTTGAATTGACAGGTAAGCTTGATCCAACTTTATTATTACCAGTATTCTTATTACTAATGCCATTTGAAAGGCACCTATTAAATGTCCCCTTCCCTGCTCTCCTCACATATAGGGATTATTGTCGGGGGTGAGAGGTACCCCCATAATAAGGAACACGAGGCCCGACTGAGTAACTCCTCTTCCTTTCTTTCCCTAAAGAGGAACACACCATATCAGGTATATGGGAATAAATTATTACTATTATTGCCCTTGAATAATGTAAGATACAAATTAATTGGGACAAGCTTTAATAAACAGGAGAGTGCACACCACCGCTTCACCTTGTGGAACATTGAATCTATATACTAATCATCGATGCCCTATGTGTAATTTCCAGAATCGGGTATTATTAGGTCTCCTTTCTATTTCTAATTGTTTAATGTTAAAACATGGAATTTACTAATATATATATTAACTTATTAACCAACTTACTAACAACATGAAATGTCTGTCTGCTTGTTATATAAAATAGGGCATTGAGGAAGCCATGAATGGCGAAACATGATACATGTCTGCCCGTCCAAAAAAGCCGATGAAATACAGTATTTGTAACAAGCAAGGATGTTTTGTATAATCTGTAATGTATATAAGTATACAGTTGTAAATAAGCTATTATAGCATTTGTTTTTATTGATAATGAATAAATTGATTCAGAAACTTCAATAATCAGTAGGTGTGGTTATAGCGCTGAGCCTAAAAAGTTCTCCAGGGTAACCTAGCCCCGGGCAAGATAGTATCTAATAGGGGACACCCCACAAGCTACACACAGCCGCGCTTGTCCCGAAGGAACCCCGAGCACATTCTCCTGAGACGCCTCCATATGGCGATTATAGCGGCACAATAGGCCGATGGGGATTGACGCTATAAAAGCAACCCGGGAGTCCTTTAGACTGTAAGCTCGCAAGGGCAGGGCTCTCTCCCCTACTGTATCTTGTACTCAGAATATCCATTGTCAACTCTGTAAAACTGCATTTGAAAAAGTATATGTATCGTATGTTTCTACCCTGTCTGTAATTACTACTTTGTAAAGCGCTACGGAAGATGATGGTGCTATATAAATAAACAATAATAATAATAATAATAATGCCCCAATAACCCGCTAGGGAAGTGGGAGTAATTAACACTAAGCCTCACAAGTTAATTAACTAAATAGAGGGAGTAGGGCCGGGAGAAGCCAAGAGGGTTTGGCCCGTCTGAAAGACATAAGCAAAGGGGAGCCATAAGTGTACAATAAATAACAACGGTAATAAAGCCGCCCGCGAGGGCACTCACGGACCGCGGTAGGTAGAAGCCCGTCACGCAGCAGCCGAAACCAAGAAAAATGGCATCGGGTATACCTCGAGGGGCGGGCCGCAGGGACAGTGACGTGGAACGCGCCAAAAGTGGCCCCCCCCCCCGAAGAGTGCGAAGCCATACACGTGACAAGCAGCCAATGACGGCGCACCAGCACCTGAGGTAACGCCGCCGCCAAGCGTGGAACACAGTGGAAGAGCGCGCGGCGGCGGCAATTTTAAGACACAATAAATGCAAACAAGTCAGCGCGGCGACTGACACCAAGCATAATAAAATTATGTAGTGAAGCACAGGGCCAATACACATACACACACCCCCCCCCCTCCCTCCCCTGAGGGCTACAAGGAGAGCGAGGGAGGACAGCAGCCACTTAACAGGACCCACCGATAGACAGGGGCAAGGGGCAATAGTGCGGGAGGGGCATCCCATATAGGCTCACCATATGCCTATACCGCCTACCCTTTGGTGGGGGATTGCGGTGGAGCAGCGGTGCTGCCTACCATCACCCGACCAGCGCAGCCAAGGCTGGGAGGCACGTTACTAATGGAACGGGTGGGAACAGTCCTACAGGGCCGCAGGCTAATAGCCCCGCTCACCTGCGAGGAGAGCCATCTTTTTGTCCTTTCGCAGTCCAGACTGCAGAGAAGATCTGGGGATTGTGGGAGGTCCCTGGGTATTTGATGGGCTGGGAGGAGTCTATTTTTGATGTCTCTGCAGTTTAGCGCAATCTGGCGGAGTAATACCCAAGTGTAAGTAATCTATCTGGAGCAGGACGTACTGTATACTAAGAATAGTCTTGCTGCTGATAGACCATTCCCCAGGCGCGAATCGCTCCTGCTAAGGGAGTCTGGTTTTCCACCTCGGGGATGTAGACCGCCGAGATGCAGGGAACATTCTCCTCTGCCCAAGTCGGAATCTGGGTTACCTCCTTGAGGGATCTCTTGCTCCGAGTCCCGCCCTGGTGGTTGATGTAGGCGACAGCCGTCTGATTGTCCGAGCGAACCTGGATCGCACGACCCCTTAAATGGGGAGTCAAGCGTAGAAGCACCAACCGGATCGCTCTCAGCTCCAAGAGATTTATGGGTAAACTGTTCTCCTGCGGATCCCACTGACCCTGGATCTTCTGGGTCTGCCAAATGCCTCCCCAGCCTGTCAGACTGGCATCCGTGGTAACCATCTCCCAATGGGGAGTCAAAAAGGACTTGCCCACCAGCAGGTTCCAGGAGTCCAACCACCACAAGAGGGACTGCCTGGCCAAGGGGGACAGCGAAAAGCCAAGTTCCAGGGACTCCCGAGTCCGATTCCAGGGGACTTGGACTTAGCTCCCCAAGAGGGGTTGGGTCCGCCACGGGACCTACCTCTGCGGGCACCTGAAAATGAAGAACCTCTTCCTTCTCGAAAGGAACGAGAGGAAGAGGGGTTCCGAAAGGACCGAGCAGGCTTCCTTCACTGAGGGAGTCTACCATCCTTGACCAAAAGGTCCAGGAGCTCCCCAAACAGCCTGCTTCCCACAAAAGGGAGACTTGTGAGAGACTTCTTGGCCGCCGCATCAGCCCACCACTGCCTCAACCAGAGAAAACGTTGGAGAGCAACAAGCAAAGCCGAAATCCTGGCCCCAAGCCGGACCACATCATCCATGGCAGTAACATCAAAGTCAATGAAATCCAAGCAAGTCTTGAGTTCCTTATACTCCTCAGCCCGCCTGCGAGCCTTAGCTCTAGCCACAAGGTGTCTCACCTTTCTCCTGTTGGCGATTGAGACAATTGCCGAGGCGCACACAGGACGAAACAGGGCACCAGCAAAGGTGAACGCATGGAAGACCAGCTGATCCATGCGCTTGTCTGCAGGGTCACGTAAAGAAGCATTATCAGGTGATGGCATAACAGTAGTGTTGGAAAAACCTGACACGGGAGGATCCACCTTGGGAGGGTGACACCATAACTGAACCAACTCATCAGGAAGGGGTACCGCCTATCCAGGCCCTTCGGGACCGACGGCAACTTGTTAGGCCTTTCCCATTCCTTAAGGATCATGTTAGAAAAGTGAGGCTGCTCCGGAAAGACCCGCCTTTGCCTCTCAGGCCGAAATAAATCACCCTGCTTCCTCTTAGCCGCTCTGGGAGGTCCCCCCAGCTCAGGGACATGGCATCCACCGCCAGAGCCAGAGGATCCTGAGAGAGCGACACGAATGTCGGAAGCTTGTAATTGTGACGAGAGGCAAACAGATCCACCTCCGGTGTCCCTCACCGGAGACAAAGAGACCGAAACACCTGGGGATGGAGAGACCAGTCCCCCCGGCGGGAAGAGCACCTGCTCAGAAATTCCGCCTCCGTGTTTTCCACTCCCGGAATGTACACTGCCGAGATGCAAGGGACATGAGTCTCCGCCAAGACTAGGATCAGAGACACCTCTCTGAGGGCACTCTGACTGCGAGTCCCTCCCTGGTGATTGATGTAAGCAACCGCCGTCCGATTGTCCGACCAACCCTGAACCGGCAAGCCCTGTAAATGCTGTGTCAAGTGAGACAGAACCAACCGGAAGGCTCTCAGCTCCAGAACGTTGATGGGCAAGTGGGCCTCCTGAGGACCCCACCGCCCCCGGAACTGAAGCTCCTTCCAGAAACCACCCCATCCCGACAAACTGGCGGCCGTGGTGACAGTTTCCCAAGGAGGCGTCAGAAACGACCTGCCCCTCAAGAGATTGGCAGAGACCATCCACCATTGAAGAGACTGCCGAACCCGGGAGGACACCTGGAAGGGCAGTTCCAACGACCTCGGGCACCGGTCCCAAGACGCCAACAGATGCAGCTGAAGCGTCCTCGTGTGAAACTGAGCAAAGGGAGCTGCCTCGAAGGAGGCTACCATCAACCTCACCAGTCTCATCCCTAGCCGGATGGACGGACGAGGATTGGATAGAAGAAGCTGCGCCAAGTCCTGAATCAAGAGAACCTTGGAATGAGGCAGAAACACTCTGTATTGATAAGAATCCAGAGACATTCCCAGGAAGGACACCCCCCTGGCAGGAGAGATCACCCAGCAGAAATCCTCCAGAGTGGACACCACTGTCCTGGTGTCCGTCTCCGACTGAGTGAACGAGGAAGCATGATGAGAAGGTCGTCCAAATAAGGAATGATACGAATCCCCTGGGCTCTGAGAAGGGCCATCACCCCTGCCAGCACCTTGGTGAACACCCTTGGAGCCGAGGTAAGGCCGAACGGAAGAGCCACAAACTGAAAAAGCCGGTCTTCCACCACGAATCGGAGAAACCTTTGATGGGCCGGAAAGATAGGAACATGAAGGTAGGCATCCTTGATGTCTATGGACGTCATGAAGTCCCCCTGCCGAAGAGAAGTGATGGCAGAACGCAGAGTTTCCATGCGAAATGTCCGGGGACGGATAAACCTGTGGAGGAACTTCAGATCCAGGATGGGACGAACCGAACCGTCCTTCTTGGGCACTGTAACGAGATTGAAATAATACCCGAGGCCCACATCCGAGGGAGGAAACGGATAGATGACCGTCATGTCCAGAAGATTCCTTACAGCCGCCATGAGCCCCTGCGCGGCCAGAGGATCCGAAGGCACACGAGACCTGAAAAAACCTTGGAGCAGGTCGGAACTCGAACTCCAGCTTGTAACCGGACGACACCACCTCCCGAATCCATCTGTCCGAGACCGCCTGGTCCCAGACCTGTGAGAAGTGTCGCAACCGTCCCTCCACCCGCAAGGGGCGCCCCCTCATTGCTGAGCGTGCTCTGGTGATGGCTAAGGCCGAACCCCTGCCAGCTCTGGCTCCCCGCAGAGGAGGGATTATAAGAAGCCGCCCCCCGAGAGGAACGGCGTAGTTTCTAGCGCTGAGGTAACCTACCTCCCTTGGCAACAGACTCCAATTTCTCACCAAACAGGCGCAAACCCAAAAAGGGAAGAGCCGTAAGCGACTTTTTTTTTTTTTTTTAGAAATAAAAATCAGCAGACCATTGCCGCAGCCACACCGACCGCCGGCTAGCCACCAACAAGGCCGAGGTCCTACTACACATCACCATGGCGTCATCCTGAGCGGCAAGCACAAACGACAAGAAGGACTCACAACGCTTGAGAGCCACAAATTTCTCACAAACTGGATCAAGGTCTAACAACAAATCCCTGACAATGGACCTGGAAGCCAACAACAAAAGTGCCGAAGCACAGACAGGCCGCAATGCCGAACCAAAACTGGCAAAGCCGTGGCGAGCCAGCTGGTCAATCCGTCTATCCTCACCATCCTTGATGGTAGTACAGACAGGGGAGTGCAACACAGCCGTGTTAGGCAGCCCCAAAACCGGGGCATCAACCTCAGGGGGAGAAGACCATCGCTTAACCAGGTCCGCCGGGAAAGGGTACCTCTTATCCCATCCCGGCGGAACACCAGCAAGAGGAGTAGGCTGCTCCCATTCTTTAAGGATGACATCATCAAAATGCCTTTGAATGGGGAACATAATGCGCGGCTTGGCCACCTCAAATAACTCACCCTTAGGCGGGGGAGCCACCTCAGGAGGGTCCAAGGCCAAGACCTCAAACATTTGAGCCAGGATCGAAGGAGTGTCAAAGACCTCCCCCGTCGCCTGCTCACCAGCAGCACTAAACAGTTGCTGGTCACCAGGCTCATCCGATTCCACAAGGAGCTCCCCCTCCTCAAGCGGGGGGCAATCGGACCAGTCTAAGGACTCAAAAACATCAACATCACAGGCCGGCGGAGCCGGGGAAAGATGTTTCCGCTTAGCCGGAGCCATTTGGGCAACCACAGCGGAAAACATTTTCTCAATGCTGGCCAACCTGGCGCACACCTCGGCTTGCGAATCCCTTCCCATGACAACGTCACATGGGGTCCGGAACAGGCGGGGAGGGGGTGACACGGGCGGCTAGGAGCCGGAGGCACCGGACTGCCGCGCAATGTTCCGCTGTGCACATGGAATGCAGATTATGACAGCATCCCCTGGGAGAGGAGCCCCACACCCCACACATAGCCTGGATTGCCCCGAAGGGCCGTTTCCGGAATCGCTGGAAGCCTCCATAATGGTGAAATTTTGGTATACGCAATTACCCAGGGATTTATGCAATAAGCAACCTGGGATGCCCCTTTTAACGTCCCATGTGGGAGAATTTATATGATACAAAATTATATGGAACCCCAACTAGCCAGGTATATAAGACCGGGAGACCCCTTCAGCATGGGATCCCGGAATCTGTAATGGAAAGGACACCAGTCACTCAGGGACAATGTGATTCCACAACATACAGCAAGCACAATAACACATATTAACAATGATGTACAAACATTGTAAAGGAAAAGAAACATTAACCTTGCTGAACACTAAGGCACAAGCCAATAGAGAAGGCAGAGCCTGACTCACGGCTGGCGATACGAGAGCAGCATAAGCAGAGCGCACCGAAGCGAGGAGGAAGGAGAGGGAGGGCGGGCCGCCCAAGACGCGCAAAGCGCCCCGGCCCCCGCCCCCCTCCACCGATATGGTACAGCGTGGGCTGCGCGAGGCGCGTCCGGCCCAGCCTCCCCACCGCAGAGTGACAAGGAGCCCAGCTACTAAGCGGGCTCCCAAACGGCGCAAAGCGGGAGGGACGCCGGCTCGCGCGCCGAGGGCGGCCCAACCCCCGCCATCACGGACAGCAAAAAACTACCCAAGCACAGAGCGGCACAGCCGCCAAGTGCCTGAGGTGGAAAAGCTTCCCAACACAAAAACGCACCATGGTCTCAAGAGAGACCGCAGTAAAACATACATACACACAGTAAAGCACAAACAACACTCACACAGGTAGAGAGGGCCCCCCCCCAGCGCAGGGAGAAAGGGGACCGAGCGGGGGACAGTGCCATCACCCATAGGGTGAAAACAGGGACGAGGCATCCCAAATCCGGAATCACCAGACCGGATATCCGCTTTGCCCCCTAATATGAGGCCTGCGGAGGAGCTAAGCTCCTAGACACCTTAAGGTGCCATCTACCATCGCCCGGCCCAGCAGCCTAGGCTGGGAGGCTTCACTTCTAAGGGCATAACAAAAGAGCCGAGCAGAAATAGACCAGAAGGGGGGGGCTGGGGTGTTACCCCGGCTACCTGCAAGCAGGAGACTTCATTCTTCTGTCTTGTCGCCATCTTGCAGAGAAGAACACTGGGTGATGAGTGGGAGGTCCCAGGTATTTATGGACCAGGAGGGGCTTGTTCTTTTCATGACTTCTCTGCAACGTCGCCACCTGCTGGTGGATTACCCAAGCGTAATTATTAATGTTTGAAGCGGGGTGTGTGACATACTTAGAATATATAAATTCTATTTTGCACTGATGTGGCACAGTCAGAGACAGAGGTGAATCAGGCCCAAAATGTTAGTTCTCACCTTGATTGCTTTCTGTCGTTCATTTTCATGTTCCAAGTTGTTGTAACAATTTGTGCAGTTGCAGTTGTTACAAAATTCTCCATTAGCAAAGCAGTCACAATAGCTGAAATATATGAGAAAACCGTTGTGAATTCAAAAGCAAAAGCTGAAATATATGTAAAGAATGTGTTTAAGAAGGGCATGTCTGGTTCTTCTGGGTACACCTAAAGGATGAGAGGACAGAATTTATCTGGAGCTGCAGCCAAGGACTCTATAGAGGAATGTTTTTAGAGGTGGCAGGGTTGTCCAGTTGGGCCCAGGTTTCCTACAGGGCGAGGTTGCGGGCTCTGAAGTTTCAACTTGTTATTCCTTTGATGTGGCATCCAAGGTATTCTAAAGAATTGTTTTTGTTACTTGGATGCAAAACTATCCACATCTGGAGTCCTACATTGGCTGCAATATTGGCAGAACACAGGATGTGCTCCTGACAGGGCTGGGACATGAATTTCTGCCCACTAAAGATTGAGTCTAGCCTCAGCCACTCCATTCTTGCTTCTTGACACCACAGGAAGCCACAGCTACAGCATTGTCCAATTGTTTTAGGTCACCTAGAAGGGCTTGAGAGCAATGGTGCAAATCAAGGGGAAAGATGGACAATCTGATGCCCAGTCCCGAATGCTGGTCTCACAGGACGTTCAAATGAACTTGGAGAAAGTGTAAGCAGAGCTTACTGGAATATAATCATCGCCTCAGGCTCAAGTTGGCTGGCAGACCTGGTCCAGAGACAGATGGAACATTTTCCACCTTGCCAGTATGCCCTGAAGGGGACCTATTTAGAACTGGGGATAGTGAACCACCTCAATAAAAGACACTCTACCCTCCTTCCTTTCACTACCCTGGCATTAAGGTTCATGGCCAGAAACAAAATGGTCTTCAAAGAGTCAAACTTGGGGCGAGTGGGAAACCATCCAAACTTCTCTAAGGTGGGTGATAGGGTTAGACTAAAGGGCAGAGTTACTATCTAAAAGTGAATCTCCTGGACTGCAAAGCACCTTCTGATGGCCCTGAAAAATGGAGACATAAAAGTATGCTTTCTTGCTATCCACAGAGACTGACGCAAACGCTATTGCATGCTTGCACAGACAAAGGAATTTATTATCTACATTTATCCCATGTGTACAGTGAGAACACACACAAGTGAACCACCCCAGCAAAAGCATATGTGCCCAGAGCAGGGGCTGCCCTTGCCCCGGTATCTGGGGCACTTCGCTCATAACTCAGCAAGGAATCAAAACCTGCAACCCACGGGTCAGGAAACCAGTCACCTAACCACTAGGTCATGACTGTTCTCTCAAGATGTATCCATGAAGCTGATCAATCAAACAAGCGTTTACAAAACAATTTACAATATCAAATGTATCAATGGATGTTTAGGCACAAAAAACATCTACTCACAGTTTTAAGCATAATGACTTTGTACAGTTACATGGCTTTCTTGGACGACTGGATTCTGAAGAAATAATTCTATAAACAGAAAGATAAAAATCTGTAAGCAATTTGCAAATATGGGCAACTATATTTAATTTTCAGTTTATACCAGGTTGCTCACAGACAATATTAATAAGTTACCGTATTTTTCGCCCTATAAGACGCACTTATTTTTCCCCAAAATGGGGGAAAAATGTCCGTGCGCCTTATCGGGCGAATGTGAAAAAAAAAAAAAAAAACTCACCCGTTCCTGGCGCTCCCGCGTTGTCTGCCACACTGCGAGAGGCCAGAGGAGCGGCGGGGGCTCTGTCCCGGGCCCGCCGCTGCGATCGCTGTCTTTTCAGGCAGCGATGACAGCGGCGGGGCCAGAGACAGAGCCCCTGCCGCTCCTCCATCTGCTGCCTCTTCCGGGCTCAGAGCACACGCAAGCACGAAGGTCCGGGCAGTGGGTGGGCGTGGCCTGCACCGGTGCAGGCCACGGCCAACCGCTGCCCGGACCTTCGTGCTCGCATGTGTCCAGGAACAGCAGATGGAGGAGCGGCAGGGGCTCTGTCTCTGGCCCCGCCGCTGTCATCGCTGCCTGAAAAGACAGAGATTGCAGCGGCGGGGCCGGGACAGAGCCAGCTCGTGAATGGGGAGCGGGCGTGGCCTATTCTAATGGGGGGATGGGGATGCCACACAGCCTATACTAATGGGGAGAGGGGGATGCCACACAGCCTATGGGAATGGGGGGAGGGGGATGCCACACAGCCTATGGGAATGGGGGGAGGGGGATGCCACACAGCCTATGGGAATGGGGGGAGGGGGATGCCACACAGCCTATGGGAATGGGGGGAGGGGGATGCCACACAGCCTATGGGAATGGGGGGAGGGGGATGCCACACAGCCTATGGGAATGGGGAGAGGGGGATGCCACACAGCCTATGGGAATGGGGAGAGGGGGATTCCACACAGC
This sequence comes from Gastrophryne carolinensis, assembly GCA_027917425.1. Lineage (NCBI taxonomy): Eukaryota > Metazoa > Chordata > Amphibia > Anura > Microhylidae > Gastrophryne > Gastrophryne carolinensis. The sequence continues at coordinate 250,663,448 of CM051234.1, read as the reverse complement.
CTATGGGAATGGGGAGAGGGAGATGCCACACAGCCTATACTAATGGGGGGAGGGGGATGCCACACAGCCTATGCTAATGGGGGGAGGGGGATGCCACACAGCCTATGCTAATGGGGGGGAGGGGGATGCCACACAGCCTATGGTAATGGGGGGAGGGGGGATGCCACACAGCCAATGGGAATGGGGGGATGCCACACAGCCAATGGGAATGGGGGGGGGGGGTGGATGCCACACAGCCTATGGGAATGGGGAGAGGGGGATGCCGCACAGCCTATGGGAATGGGGAGAGGGGGATGCCGCGCAGCCTATGGGAATGGGGAGAGAGGGATGCCACACAGCCTATACTAATGGGGGGAGGGGGATGCCACACAGCCTATACTAATGGGGGGAGGGGGATGCCACACAGCCTATGCTAATGGGGGGAGGGGGTTGCCACACTGCCTATGGGAATGGGGAGAGAGGGATGTCACACAGCCTATACTAATGGGGGGAGAGGGGGATGCCACACAGCCAATGGGTATATGGGGAATGGGAGGGGGGATGCCACACTGGGTATACGGGGAATGGGATGGGGGCATGCTACACTGTCTATGGAATTGGGGCATCCCACACGGCCTATGGGAATGGGATAGGAGAATGCCACACTGTCTGTAATGGTGCGTTTTTGGTTTAAATTTTTTTTTTCTTAATTTCTTCCCCCAAATCCTAGGTGCGTCTTATAGGGCGAACAATACTGTATGTTCCTGCCTCAGGGCCAGGGGGTGGGGATTATAAGACCCCAAAGATGCCCTGTTGGCAAGAATAAAAGAAATAAAGAAACACACCTATTAAGTGCACTTAAAAAAAAACAGATATACAATTGGTACAAATGGACTCACCCATTAAGAGGCACCCGGGACTGGTGCTGTGAGCTCTGTGTAGATAATCCTGCATTGCTTGCTATAGATACATATGAAGACTGCTGTAGCTGTGCAAAAATAAAGGTAAAATAGCTTATATAAATGTGGCATGTATGGATTTTACAAAACTCTTACTTTCCAGGCCTGCTTTGACGATCATGAGCTTATGCTGGGACTTATTGATTCCATCTGGTTTTACATGCATAAGAGCAATCCATGGATCCCTTTGTACAATCTGCCCTGTGAGAGTATGTATGAGACCAGGGACCAAAAGCCACTGATCTTTGAACCAGTCCACCAGGTGTGTACAACCGTCCATGGCCTCCTCTCTACAGCCTCTAAAGCAGGCACTGGCTCTGCCCTAGCTATTCAAGTTGGAACCAGGTACCATCTGAGTAGCACCTTATATGCCGATTCCAAGGAGGTTACATTAAAGAGCACCTGCTGGTTGGCACCCAAATATCAGACCATTCTTTGTCCATTTTAACGGAGCCCAATTCTTCCTCTTAGTGTGACAAAACTCTAGTTTAGACTAACATCTGCTTTTTTAAGCAATCTAAACTTCTGTGTTTTAAATCAAGCAGGATTTTAAAAAGTATAGTATACTCGGTAATGCAAAAAGTCACACAAAACCCTCTTCCCCACCCCCCCACGACCATCACCTACCTGAGTACCACAGGCACACCCACACAGCTTTTTTGATATCACTGATTGGCTGATCCCAAAAATGCTGGCTGATATGACTAGCCCCCTGTAGACCGAGAAAAGCTCCTGCCCCCATCGAAATGGCTGGGCACAGGTTCACGCAGAAGCAACATCCCCAGCTGCCAGCAATGAAAGCATTGTGGGAGCTGCTGGTAGAGCGGCGAATATGGCGATCCTGGGGTGTCACACAGCAGGGCATCCAGATACCCGATGCCCTGGGGGCAGGCTAACGGACAGTCCATGAGTCTGAAAGACTGCAGAGCTGACGGACGTGGCTTTGAGGGGCTTTAATAATACAATTCTGTGATTACTCACCTGTAGAATTGGTATTATACGTATACAGAACGTCCTGCTCCAGAGATAATTCCTTACGTTTGGGTTATACATCCACAAGATGGTGCTGGACTTCAGAGACAGCAAAAAAATACCATTTTGTGAATACTTACCTGTAAAATGGGTATTATAAGTATGTCACACACCCCGCTTCAAGACATTCATTACATGTGGGTATACTGACCTGTAGATGGCGATCTTGCAGAGATGATAACAAAAAAAGGAAGGACCCTCCCGGCCCATAAATACCTGGGACCTCCCACTCATTCCCCAGTATAAAGATAGCAGTAAGATCAAGGTACCAGGAAAGCCAATTAAAACTAACAAAGGTTCACCATATAAAGGATCCAGAATACAAAAGGGCAGGGTGAAGCGGGGTGTGTGACATACTTATAATACCCATTTTACAGGTGAGTATTCACAAAATGGTATTATTCTAAGTATGTCACACACCCCGCTTCAAGACATTCATTACATGTGGGACATCCAATAGCAGTTCCATAAAGGGAGGGGATCCAAAAAACAAGGCAACAAGGCACAAACAAACCACTGCAGCTTGCAAAACTTGGAAAAAGTGTGAACCAAAGCAGCAGCCTTACAGACCTGCTCAACAGAAGCCTGGTGCTGGAAGGCCCAGGACGCCCCAACAGCACGAGTAGAATGAGCAGTAACACGAAAAGGGGGAACCTTCCCCTTGGCAGAATAGGCCCCAACAATGGCCTGGCGAATCCATTTACTAATGGAAGACTTGGCAGGAGCCAAACCCTTCCTAGGCCCAGAGGGCACCACAAAAAGGGCGTCAGTCCTACGAAAAGGAGAAGCAGCCACCTAATAGTACTTCACACAGCGAACCACATCCAAAGAATGCAAAACCCTCTCCTTGTCATTGCTGGGCTTAGGACACAAGGAGGGAAGAACAATATCCTGATTCAGATGAAAAGCAGAGACCACCTTAGGAAGGAAATCTGGCTTGAAGCGGGAAAACAACCTTGTCCTGATGCCTCTCAAAGTAAGAGGCCGAATTAGACAAGGCTGCCAACTCCGAAATACGCCGAACAGAAGTGATGGCAACCAGAAAAACAACCTTCTGAGTAAGCGTAGAAAGTGCAATATCCTGAAAAGGTTCAAACTAAGGACCCTGCAAGGCCGACAAAACCAAATTCAAATCCCACACTGGGAGCAAAGGCTTCCTAGGAGGCCGCACATGCGTAACTCCCTGGAAAAAGGTCTTAACCAGAGGATGAAGAGCAAAAGACTTTTGAAAGAACACGGCCAGGGCAGAAACCTGCCCTTTCAGCGTACTAAGCTGCAAACCTTGGTCCAGACCATGTTGCAGAAATTCCAAGACCCTAGGGACAGAAAACGCCCTGCAAGGCAAGGCCCTTACCTCACACCAATCAATATTAGACCTCCAAGTCCTATAATAGATGGCAGAGGAAGACTGCTTTCTAGCCCTAACCAGAGTCTGAATGACAGCATCAGAAAGACCTTCCTCCCTCAAGATTGAGGTTTCAGCAACCACGCCGTCAAAGCCAGTGTTGGTAAATTGGGGTAGAGTAGTGGACCCTGAGTGAGCAGATCTGGCAGAAGGGGCAGGTCTAACTGATCCTCTGCCAACATTACCACGTCCGAGAACCAAACCTGTCTTGGCCACCTTGGAGCCACCAGGATTTCAGACGCGCCCTCTAGGGCCAGCTTGTGCACCACTCTGCCCACCATGGGAAACGGAGGGAACAGGTACAGAAACCCCAGATCCCTCCAGCTCAGAGACATGGCATCCGCTGCCAGAGCCAGCAGATCCCGCGAGAGAGACACAAATGCCGGAAGCTTGTGATTGTGACGAGAGGCAAAGAGGTCCACCTCCGGAGTCCCCCAACGGTGGCAAAGCGACCGAAACACCTTAGGGCTGAGCGACCATTCCCCCGGCGAGACGACTCCCTGCTCAGAGAGTCCGCCTCTGTGTTCTCCACTCCGGGAATGTACACCGAAGAGATGCAAGGGACATTGCGCTCTGCCCAATCCAGGATCAAAGACACTTCCCTGAGGGCACGCCTGCTGCGAGTCCCTCCCTAGTGATTGATGTAGGCGACCTCCGTCCGATTATCCGACCGAACTTGAACCGGTAGGCCCCCCCAACTGATGAGTCAAGTGAGCCAGAACCAACCTGATGGCTCTCAACTCCAGAACATTGATGGGATCGTGAGCCTTCCAAAATCCCCCCCAACCTGACAGGCTGGCATCCATGGTGATCGTCTCCCAACGAGGGGTCAGAAAGGATCTGCCCCTCGTCAGATTGCTTGGTTTCAGCCACCACCGAAGGGAACGCTGCACCCGGGGGGACATCAGAAAAGACTGATCCAATGACAGCGGGGACCTGTCCCAGGCCGCCAAGAGATGGAGCTGGAGCGTCCTTGTGTGAAACTGGGCAAAGGGAACCGCCTCGAACGACGCCACCATCAATCCCACCAGTCGCATCCCTAGCCGGATGGACGGGCGGGGGATGGATAGGAGACGCTGAGTCAATTCCTGAATCAGAAGAACCTTGGCTCGGGGGAGAAACACCCTGGCCTGAGAAGTATCCAGCGACATTCCCAGGAACTCCACCACCCTGGAGGGAGTCAGGCAGGATTTGGGATAATTGATCCCCCAACCGAAACCGGATACCAGTCCTGGTATCCATCTGCGCCTGACTTAGGGAAGACGCCATGATGAGAAGATCGTCCAGATAGGGCACGATGTGGATACCCCTGGCTCTGAGGATGGCCATCACTCCTGCCAACACCTTGGTAAAAACCCTTGGAGCCGAGGTAAGGCCAAACGGAAGAGCCACAAACTGAAAATGCCGATTGTCCACGACAAAACTGAGGAATCTCTGGTGTGCCAGAAATATTGGAATATGCAGGTAAGCATCCTTGATATCTATGGATGTCATGAAGTCCCCCTGACGAAGTGAATAGATGGCTGAGCGCAGAGTTCCCATACGGAACTTCCGGGGACGGACAAACCTGTTGAGCAACTTCAGATCCAGAATAGGACGAACGGAACCGCCCTTCTTGGGCACCGTGAACAAATTGGAATAGAAGCCCAGGCCCGGCCTGAGAGGGGCACCGGACAGATGACAGCCATGTCCGCATGACTTGCTACTGCCGCCTGAAGCCCCTGGGCGGCCAGAGGATCTGACGGCACCCAGGACCTGAAGAATCTGGGAGGGGGCCGGAACACGAACTCCAGCTTGTAACCGGAAGACACCAATTCCTGAATCCACCTGTCCGAGACCTCTTGGAACCAGACCTGGGAGAAGAGTTGCAACCGTCCCCCCACCCGCAAGGGTGAGGGCGCCCCCTCATTGCTGAGCCGACTTGGCAGCGGCTCTAGGCTTGGAGCCCCAACTGTCTCCTGGACGGGCCCGACCCCTGCCCCTAGGCCAGGAATCACCTCTGGACGAAGGGAAGGCCGAACCCCTGCCAACTCTAGCCCCACGAAAGGACTGAGAGAAGGAAGCTGCCCCCCGAAAAGGGCGACGCTGCTTCTTACGCTGAGGTAACCTACCTCCCTTTGCCACCGAATCCAATTTTTCTCCAAAGAGCCGCAATCCCACAAAGGGAAGGGCCGTGAGCGACTTTTTGATAGCCACAAGCAGGGATGTAGCTCTGCTACACATCACCAATGTGTCATCCAGGGCGGACAGCACAAAGGACAAAAATAACTCACAGTGCTTAAGGTCGGCAAACTCCTCACTAGCCGGGTCAAGCCCGGAAGAGGCCAATAATCCTCTAACAACCGACCTGGCAGCTACCAATACAAGCGCAGAAGCACAAACCGGCCGCAAGGCCGATCCAACACTGGCAAAACCATGACAAGCCATCTGGTCAATGCGTTTATCCTCACCATCCTTGAGGGTAGTGCACTCCGGAGAATGGAGGACTGAGGAGCTGGACAACCCCAAAACAGGAGCATCCACCTCGGGGGGAAGACGACCAGTGCTTCACTGCGTCCGCCAGAAAGGGATATTTCTTGTCCCAACCCGGTGGGACACCCGGAAGCCGCGTCGGCCTCTCCCATTCCTTGCGAATGATACCATCAAAATGCTTTTGATAAGGAAATTACAAGCGGGGCTTCGTCACTTCAAAGAACTCCCCCTTCAGCGGAGGAGCCGCCTCGGGGGGAGAAATAGCCAGGACCTCAAACATATGAGCCAGGACCCTAAAGGTATCCGAGGAATCCCCCTGGCCCTGCTCGGTATCAGCGCCCACAAACTGCTGATCGTCGGAGTCATCAGACTCCTCATACAGCTCCCCTTCCTCACGCGGGGAACAATCAGACCAATCCCGGGAGTCAAAATCCTCCCTATCAAAGGCCTGCGCAGCCATATACAAATGTTTTCTCTTTGCCGTGGACTTTTTTGCAACGGTACTGGAAAACAATATTTCAAGATTGGCCAATCTGGCACACGCTTCAGATTGCGACTCCCCGCTAATGACCACATCACACGTACGTGTCAAGCGAGGGGGAGACGTTGAGGAGACTGGTGGAGCAGAACCGGACGCCTGAGATCCGGTCTGCCGCGTAATAGACCGCTGCGCACAGGGTACACATAGAAATACCTCATCCTCCAAAAGGGATACCCCACACCCCAAACACAGCCTGGATTGCCCCGAGGGGGGCACAAGCCCAGCATCCGGGGAAGCCTCCATATGGTGATTTTTTAATTATTTTTTAATTATATATATATATATATATATATATATATATATATATATATATATGTATGTACAATGTGCTCCTTTTGGGAATTACGCAATAATGCAACCCGGGATGCCCCTTTAAGTCCCAAGTGGGAGGATTTTAAGCAAGCTAAAATTTAACCAGGGACCCTGGACCGGGAGAACCCCCCTTTAATATGATCAATGGTCCACCTGGAACACAAAAAAACAAGCACACGCTCAGACCATGCTAGAAAGAGTTAAAACCAGATGAAGCTGATGGCCATCAGGCCACTCACCCGACCTTCAGTACCACACGTCAGTGAAGACGCGCAGTGTGCAGTAGGAGGAGGGAGGGAGAGAGGGAGGGAGGGGCCCGGACATGAAAACCCGCCCGCAGCACGGGGGTGGGCCGTAGGCGCGCACGAGCGCCCGGTACCGCCCAGAGGAGAAGAAGCCCTCATGGGCTCACCGCCGCCATTGCCTACAGCTCCCCTAGCACGCAGGAGGCGGCGCCAGTCAAAGTAAAAATAAAAGCACACACACAGTTAAACATACACACACACACACAATAAATGATAGGAATCCATAAGGGACCCGCCCCCCCCCCCCTCTAAGGGTATCCGGGAGAGGGGGAATCCATGCCAGGGTAGGGCCAAGGGACGGGGCATCCCAAACCGGGATCACCAACCCGGATAGCCACCTACCCCTTGTTATGGGGTCTCACGGCTCCTAAGCACCAGGGGTGCCAACTACCTTTGCCCGGACCAGCAGCCTAGGCTGGGAGGCAGGAAATTTAAAAAGGGGATCCGGGCAGGAATAGAAAAATAGAAGGCCGGGAGTCATCCCGGCTACCTGCAAGGAGGAGACATCATCTTCTGACTTGCTCGCCACTGCAGAGATGAAAGACTGGGGAATGAGTGGGAGGTCCCAGGTATTTATGGGCCGGGAGGGTCCTTCCTTTTTTTGTTATCATCTCTGCAAGATCGCCATCTACAGGTCAGTATACCCACATGTAATGAATGTCTTCAAGCGGGGTGTGTGACATACTTAGAATAGTGGCTCCTCCCGGCCCCTTATATTCCAGGGACCTCCCACAAATTTCCCAGTACTGACAAGCAGTTAGCAAGAAGCCGGGAGACTAATAACCATAATCAAACAATTTCAACCATGATAAACAATCACCATACAGAGGTACTAAGAATAATGATAACAAGGGCGGGGTGGAGCACGACGAGCTGTATACGTATAATACCAGTTCTACAGGTGAGTAATAACAGAATTGTATACAGCACGTTCTGCTCCAGAGATAATTCCTTACGTTTGGGACATCCAATAGCAGTGTCCGTAAGATAGGGTGGGATCCCCAAAGCAACAACATGCAGATTAAACCACTGCCGCCTGCAGAACTTTGCGGCCAAAAGCAGCAACAGCTGAAGCCCGAACATCAACCTTGTAAAACTTAGAAAAAGTACAGAAGGCCAAGTAGCGACCTTGCAAACTTGTTCAACAGAAGCCTGGTGCTGAAAGGCCCAAGAGGCACCAATAGCACGAGTGGAATGAGCAGTAAGGTGGAAGGAAGGATTCTTCCCTTTAGCAGAATAGGCCTGACGGATCCACTTGCTGATGGTAGACTTAGCTGGAGCCAGACCCTTCTTAGGACCCGAAAGGACCACAAAAAGAGCATCAGTCTTCCTGAAGGGCTCAGTAGCCACCAAATAGAACTTCAGATTCCTGACCACATCCAAGGAATGTAGAGCCCTCTCCTTACCGTTACTAGGATTAGGGCACAGAGAAGGCAGAACAATGTCCTGATTGAGATGAAAAGCAGACACGACTTTAGGCAGAAAATCTGGTTTAAAGCGAAACACCACCTTGTCCTGGACTACCTTAAGAGTAAGAATGGACAAAGCAGCCTCATGCACAGGCTCAAAAGGAGACCCCTGCAAGGCAGATAGGACCAAGTTCAAGTCCCAGACTGGTAACCTAGGCTTACGTGGGGGGCGCACATGAGTAACCCCCTGAAAAAAGTCTTGACCAGATGATGCTGAGCAAAAGATCTCTGGAAGAAAACAGCCAAGGCAGAAACATGCCCTTTCAGAGTGCTGAGTTGAAGCCCCAGATCCAAACCATGTTGGAGAAATTCCAGAATCCTAGGAATGGAAAACACACGACAGGGAAGACATCTAGCATCACACCAGTCAATGTAGGTACGCCAAACCCTATAGTAAATGGAAGAAGAGGACTTTTTCCTAGCCCTGATCATGGTGTCAACAACAGAGGTAGGCAGCCCCTTTTCCATTAAGATGGAGGTTTCAGCAGCCAGGCCATTAAAGCCAGCGTTTGTAAATTGGGGTAGCATAGCCGCCCCTGAGTGAGCAGGTCTGGATCCTTGGGCAGGGCGTACTGATCTACCGCCAGCTGCACGATGTCTGCGAACCAAACTCTTCTTGGCCAACGGGGGCCACCAGGATTGCTGGCACCCCTTCCTGAGCTATCTTTCGCAGAACCCTGCCCAACAGGGGAAACGGGGGAAAAACATACAGTAGCTGAAAGCCCTGCCAGGGCATTGTCAGAGCATCCATGGCTAAGGCCAGAGGGTCCTGGGACAGAGACACAAAGACTGGAAGCTTGTGATTGTGACGGGACGCAAACAGATCCACATCTGACTGACCCCAATGGTGACACAGAGAGCGAAACACCGTGTCGCTGAGGGACCATTCCCCCAGGCGAGAAGTCCCCCTGCTCAGAGAGTCTGCCTCCAGATTCTCCACCCCCGGAATGTACACGGCTGAGATGCAGGGAACATTGTCCTCCACCCAGGATAGGATCAGAGACACTTCCTTGAGGGCCCCCTTGCTCCGGGTCCCTCCCTGATGATTGATGTAGGCAACCGCCGTCTGGTTGTCTGAGCGAACCTGAACAGCCCGATCCCGAAGGCGCGGGGTCAAGCGGGCTAGAACCAACCTGATCGCCCTCAGTTCCAGAATGTTGATAGGGGTGTGGGCCTCCTGAGGGCCCCACTGCCCCTGGAATGTTAGGGATCTCCAGAAGCCCCCCAACCTGTCAGACTGGCATCCGTGGTGACTGTCTCCCAGCAAGGGGCCAGAAAGGATCTGCCCACCAACAGGTTCCTTGAGTCCAGCCACCACGAAAGGGACCACCTGGCTAGGGCGGACAGAACCAAAACCTGATCCAGGGACACAGGGTCCCTGTCCCCTATAGACAAGAGGTGGAGTTTAAGAGGCCTCATGTGGAACTGAGCATAAAGAACCGCCTCTAAGCAGGACACCATCAGGCCCACCAGCTGCATTCCTTGCCTGATGGAAGGATGAGGGCAGGACAGAAGGAGCTGAGCTTGCGCCTGCAGACTGTCCACCTTCTGCTGAGGAAGAAAGATCCTGGTCTGAGCTGTATCCAGATTCATGCCCAGAAACGGCTTCACCAAAGAGGGAGACAGGGAAGATTTGGGGTGGTTTATCACCCAGCCGAATGACTCCAGTGTGGACACTACCTGCTGAGTATCCAGCTCTGCCTGTTGGAAGGACGGAGAAGTGATAAGAATGTCGTCCAAATAGGGAAGAATGCGAATGCCCTAAGCTCTCAGCAGAGCCATAATGCCCGCCAGCACCTTGGTGAATACCCTGGGAGCTGAAGTAAGACCGAAGGGCAATGCCACAAACTGGTAATGCTGATCCTCCAGAGCAAACCTGAGGAATCTCTGATGACCTGGAAGGACTGGAATATGGAGGTAAGCATCATTGATGTCCACAGAGGTCATGAAGTCCCCTGGGCGTAGTGAACTTACAGCTGAGAGCAAAGTCTTCAATGCGAAAACGCCTGGATCTGACAAATTTGTTGAGAAGCTTTAAGTCCAGGATGGGTCTGACAGACCCATCTCTTTTGGGAACAATGAAAAGGTTGGAATAATAGCCCTTGCCCCTTTCCCTTAAGGGCACCTGGCAAATGACCCCCAGCTCCAGTAGGTTCTGCACAGCAAGCAACAGGCCCTGAGCTGACAGGGGGTCTTGAGGCATCCGGGATCTGATGAATCTTGGGGGCGGTCAGGCTGCCAACTATCTTGTAACCGGAGGACACTACCTCCTGAATCCACCGGCCTGACACATGACGCCTCCAGACGTAAGCAAAGAGCCGAAGCCGTCCCCCCACCTGGATGGGTGAGGGCTCCGCTTCATGCCTGAGGGGGCTTGGGGGAGGTCTTAGGCTTGGAACCCCAGGAGGGGCCAGGGCGGCTGCGCCCTCTTCCCCTGCCCCAGAAATCTCCCGGGCCCCTACAAATGAAGCTCCCCTTCCCATTCTGGACCCACGGTAGGAGTGAAGAAAGGAGCATGAACCCCGAAAGGGCAGAGACTGTCTTTTGCGCTGGGGTAACTTGCCTCCCTTAGCAAACAGGTCCAGGCGATCTCCAAACAGATGCAGTCCTTTAAAGGGGAACCCAGTGAGAGCCTTCTTGGCAGCATTGTCAGCTGCCCACTGGCGCAGCCAAACCGAGCGGCGTATAGCCACCGCCAAAGCAGAAGCCCTGCCACATATTCTAATAGTATCATCTAAGGCAGAGAGGACATATGCAACAAATTCCTCACAACGCAGAAGGGCTCCATACTCCTCACTAGCAGCATCAACAGGAGCCCCATCTAAAATACCTTTGAGCAAAGACCTAATAACCCCAGCTGTAATGGCAGAGGCACAAACCGGACACAGCACAGTCCCCACACAGGCAAAGGCATGGGAAGCCAGCTGATCAATGCGCCGGTCCTCAGCATTCTTCAGGGTAGTAGAGTCAGGGGAATGCATGACAGAAGTGTTGGACAACCCCAGAATTGGTGCATCCACTTTGGGAGGGGACGACCAACGCTTAACCACTTCAGCAGGAAAGGGATACCTCTTATCCCAACTCTTAGGCACCCCAGGGAGCCTGCTAGGTCGCTCCCACTCTTTGAGCACAAGATTATTAAAGTGAGTTTGCTCAGGAAACTCTAAACGTGCCTTAGCAGTGTGAAACAACTCCCCCTGCTGCCGAGGAGCCGCCGCAGGAGGAGCGATAGAAAGTACTTAAAAAATGTGAGCCAATAGTCTGTCAGTATCATCTGGGGCCAATGGGTCAGAGCCAGAATCAGCATAACCCTTAGGCTGCTCATCAGATGATTCTGAATCAGAAAACAATTCTCCCTCTTCCAGGGGGGTATAGCCGGCCAGGTCAAAAAATTCCTCAGCCTCCATAGGAAAAAGGGTAACGCCAGTCGCCGCCTCTTAGCGGTGGCCTTACGCGCCGTAGAGCCAGCAATCAGCTTCTCAATGCTAGCCACCCTGGTAGACAAATCAGGCTGAGACTCCCCACTGGTATGCACCTCACTGGGAGTCAGATGTAATCATGGGGGAAAAGGCGAAGCCATACGGGGCGCAGGCCCAGCCACCGGTAACCCAGACTGCAGCGCAAGCGCCTGCTGGGCACAGGGTACACAAACCCGCACATTGTCATCACTAGAAGTGGACACCCCGCACACAACCTGGCTTGTCCCGAAGGAACCCCGAGCACATTATCCTGAGAAGCCTCCATATGGTGATTTTCACGGCCCAGCCGGCCAACAGGGATTCACGCTATAATGCCACCCGGGATGCCCTAATAGCCCGCTAGGGAAGTGGGAGGTAAGGGCAGAATAGGCCTCTAATAAAGTAAACTAAATAGAGGGGATAGGCCGGGAGAAACCACAATTAAGTTTGACCCGCCTGCAAGACAAACAGAAAGGTCCCGTAAGCGGCATGCATACATAAGATATAAAAAATAAGTCAGCCCGCAGGGGCACTTACGGACCGCGGTAGGTAGACGCCAGCCACGCAGCACAAGGAGAGCAAAATGGCGCCCGCAGATACCTCGAGGGGCGGGCCGCGGAGACAGTGATGCGGAACGCGCCATCCGCAAGGCCCGCCCCCCCGAAGAGTGCGAAGGCGCCCACATGACCATGCCAGCCAATGGTGGCGCAGTAGCGCCTGAGGTAAAGTCGGCGCCGACCGTGGAACGCCGTACAAGCGCGCGTGGCGGCGGCATTTTTAAAAAAGCAACCAGTGCAACCAACACACGCGCCGACACAAGCCAAAGCATACAACGGTATACAAAACCAAGGAGTGAAGAATACACATAACACAGCAGCCCCCCCCTCCCCCCCGAGAAATACCAGGGAGAGTGAGGGAGGGCATTGGCCAACCTAACAGGAGCCCACCAATGGACAGGCGGCGAGGGGCATCCCATAAGGCTCACCATGGGCCTATACCGCATACCGCCTACCCTTTGGTGGGGGATTGCGGTCGGAGCAGCGCTCCTTAAGCACATGACAGCGGTGCTGCCTACCATCACCCGACCAGTGCCGCCAAAGCTGGGAGGCAGAAAAAAAGGAACGGGTGGGAATAGTCCTACAGGGCCGCAGGCTAATAGCCCCTCTCACCTGCGAGTAGAGAAAGCAATCTTCTTGCCTTCGCAACGCAGACTGCAGAGAAGAACTGGGAAATTTGTGGGAGGTCCCTGGAATATAAGGGAGGGAGGAGACACTTTTTTGCTGTCTCTGCAGTCCAGCGCCATCTTGTGGATGTATTACCCAAACGTAAGGAATTATCTCTGGAGCAGGACGTGCTGTATACTTAGAATACACTATTTTCTAGAAATCTCCTGAGCCAAAATGGTGCGCTAGGTCACCCTCAGTGAGCGTATAAGTGGTTTTCCTCATCTAACTATATGTGGAGGGCTTTGACGCAACATCACCTCTATCCAAAGAAGAGCTTAGAATGAAAATAATCATCAAAAGCAATGTAGCTTCCATCTCCTAGAAAACCTATAACTACATTTGGCAGCACTATATATAACTATATAAAACTGTGTATAGTGTCCTCAGCTGTAAAAGTTAAAAAAAAAAGTACTGTAAATTAAGTAAAAACAGTAAAAGAATATTTTCATATACCCAATGAAAAGTCTGCCAGTCAGAAAATCAGACAAAAACTAGAAATACTAAAATCCTGAAAACAAATCAATACCGAAAGCAAATCCAAAGCGTGCAGTCATTTCCCAGGCATGAGAGGACACCAAAGTCTTAACTGACCGCTTTCATCGGGTCCTGCAGTGATAAAAGCAGTACTGTGTCGCTGTATTAAAATCAGGTATGTTGGCTCTGAAAAAGCACCACCAATGAGGCGATTGCCACCAAAATAAGCCAGAGCATCAGCCCTGACAAAGATGTGAGTGAGGCAGAGAGAACCAATTAAAATTTCCATTAAAGGCATAGGAACCAACGAGCCACCAGGTAGTTCACTACAGACACCAGTAGATCCTTACCCCAGCCTATAAACTTTCCTGTTGCGCTGTTGTCAGAAGCCCCATGTGTCAAACAGGAGAACGCAGATCTTTGGTGCCAGCACGCACTCATCTGAATGACCTCCTTCCTGTTTCAGGAATTTGCCTTCCACATCTGGATTGTGCACTGCTGACATTATCAGGATATGGCACTCTGCCCATCCTGGGATCTAGTTGGATTCCATTATGGGCAACTTGCTTCTCCTCCCTCCATTTTGATGCCACTATAGTGTCAAAATGAACCCTTACCAGTGTCCCTCACCCCAATGACAGAGACAGGGAGGCACTAGGACACTTCAGCCCATAACAACAGGGCTTTTTCACCTTCTGAGGTTCTTCATCACTGGACTCCATCACAGACAGGAGTTATCACTGTCGTACCATGAATGAGTAACCAGATGAAGTTGATCTTCAGATTCAAGATGCATGATAATCTTGTACAAGAATTCCAATGGCTTTTCATGTAAGATTCCATAAGAAACGTTTACAGCACTGCACAAAAATCCATAAAACGCCATCCTTATTTCCAAGCATATTAATTAATGCCAAGCCACACAGATAAGTACTGACTCACCTCGACAGTCCTTAAACACAATTAAAATACACTCGGATATGCTTTTGTGGAATTGTGAAATTAAAAGGATGCAGTTTCATTGATTTTTGAAACTCGCCAGAAACTTTTCTCATTGGAATCGTGCATGAATAGCCTTGGCTGGGCACATATCCGGTGCACACCATAAGATTATATGAAAGTTGAGCCACACCACTTTTGCTGTTGAATATTTCATTCCATTGGCTTGTTCCACTGTCACAGGATAGTCAACTGGAGGTTGCCTCCATTGACTACTCTATGAGGCCCCACAATCTCACGTAGTAGATGTAAGCGCTCGATCATGTGTCAGCCAGACATATTTTACACTGACAAATCTATTTTTGTGGCTTCGCTGTTGAGCGTCATTATCAGAAAAGGACATCATTCAAGTATTTCTGATGACCCTCAGAGAACGAGATAAGAGATTATCACAACCATGGGGATGTGGGCAGCAGACTTGTCATGTCAGCTGGCACGTTTGAGATCAGCTATCTGCAATTTCAAAAATGGCTGCAAAAAAAAAAAAAAGGAAAACTTTTTTTTGAAAAATGAGCTGCAGACAAGCCAAATGCAGTTGGAGTGGGTGGGTGTTTAAGGGTTTTGCTCTGCTTTAAAAATTATTTAAAATATTTGCTTTCGGAGGAACAAGAACATTGTTTTGAGCTGATTAATGGGGTTTTCCATGCCCCAATTCTGTTAACTCAGTTCTTACCTATTACTTTTACTACAATGTACCATATATGAAATTTCGTTAAAATATAGTTGCAAATAAAATAGTGAGTTTATACCTATTAACTAACCTGAGTGACATACTGTGCAGGTAGGACGGCATAACCCACGTTTCCAGTTCCTGGGGCAGGCGTCAACACAGTACCTGGGGGAAGGTTAGTGAGGTTGGGCTGAATTTGCGGCAATGGTGTAGCCGGCATTAAAAGTCGCTGCTGTGGCTGGCTGGTAGTCACTATCTGGGAAGGTGCATTTATAGGCTTTGGGGCCACCTGCAAAAAAAAAAGAAGGTTTAATAATAATACACACACACACACACACACAGGACAACCGCAAAACTTGCTAATAAAACCAATGCAAAAAGCCACCACATGTAATTTGCACATGCTAATGACTCCTAGGCTGCCCCAGTTAAAAAAAAAAAAAAAAAAAAAAAAAAGGCTTTCATAGCAGTCAGCCCAGAACTAGTATGAATAATATCTTGATAAATGTCTTGTTTTCAGTCATGTAGGATCATTTACCACTTTTTCCAAACATTCTACAACCAATTTGTAAGGTTTTGCTTCTGGACCAATCACAAGGATTTTGGCTATTGTGGCAATTGGGATGCCCCCCCCCGTGTGAAACCCCCTAGATCAACCGCTTTCCCTCATCTTTCTGCCATTCCCAAGGGCGCACGTCCAATCAGCGCTTTATGCGGTGCATACTTACGCTGCTGATTTGAACTTTGCAGTGGCATAGGTGTGCTGGCTCCCCTGTGGGTGCACGCTCCCAGCCTATCTGAATGACTGGGCGCGGGGAACGCAGCAGTCAGCGAAGACTGTTTCGCGGGAGCCACTGGAATCAGGTAAGATTACCGTTGCCCCTGGGGTTTACACAGAGCAGGGCATCCAGTGTAGAATGCGCCGGGGGGAAGGCTAGTAGTCAGGTTCTGGAATCTTTTAGATTCCAGGCCATCCGCAGGGAGTGATTGGTCCACTTTAAGACTACAGTTCAAACTGAAAGAAGAGAAATATTGACCATTTTACACATCTAAATAAAACACCCACTGCCAAAAATAAAGAATTCTATTACACAGGGTACACAATTTAATACTCATGCGCTCATATACTCACTTGTTTCACAGGCTGTGCTGGGACTATTGGAACAGACATCCGTACTGGAGTTGCATTCACCATCACTGGCTTAGCTGAAATTAGTGTGTTTTTAAAGATTAAACTAGTGCTTCACACATTTTGCATCAGGCTCTGATCTTCATAAATAGGTAATAATAAAAAAAAATTAGTGTAGTAAAATTGTAAAATCAGGTTTTTTTCTCACCATTATAAAAGTTCCCGTCCAGGCATTAAAAAAAGTCTAATCAACTTTTGTACCCCTGCAGCTCCTCCGTGAATCTCTATACTACCCTATAAGGGAGAATGAGCAATTCCATCTTCGATCATTCGACAAACATGGCAATGTCCATTATTATGGCTGTACACGCCTACTCCATTCACTGCAAGGGAGGGGGGAGTGGTGTGGTGAGGTGAATGAAAAATGTATTCCAATGAATGGAATAATCATGTGGGGGAATAAACAATGCATTAGGGACACCATCATGAAAGGCTGCCCTGGATAGACCTGAGCAGGAACACTGGACCTGTATTGAGGAGCTGCGGGGAGGACAGAAGGTGAATAAAAATACCATTTTGTGATTACTCACCTGTAAAATGGGTATTATAAGTATGTCACACACCCCGCTTCCACTATTCATGACATATGGGTAGTTACCTGTAGAGGGCGAACTTCTGCAGATGAAAGCAAAAAAGAAGCCCCTCCCGGTCCATAAATACCTGGGACCTCCCACTCATTTCCCAGTATATGACAGCAGTAAGGGGACCAGGAAGGGACAATAAAACATTATTAACAATAAAAGGTTCACCATATAAAGGATCCAGAATACAAAAGGGCGGGATGAAGCGGGGTGTGTCACATACTTATAATACCCATTTTAAAGGTGAGTAATCACAAAATGGTATTATTCCAAGTATGTCACACATCCCGCTTCCACTATTCATGACATATGGGACATCCAATAGCAGTGTCCGTCATGGGTGGGAATCCAAATACAGCAAAAAAAAGTTTAAACCACTGCAGCTTGCAGAACCTTGCGGTCAAAAACAGCATCCGCTGAGGCCCGCACATAAACCTTATAAAACTTGGAAAATGAACGGAAGACCAAGTAGCAGCCTTACAAACTTGTTCAACAGAAGCCTGGTGCTGAAAGGCCCAGGAAGCCCCAACAGCACGAGTAGAATGAGCAGTGATCGTAAAAGGAGGAACCCTCCCCTTAGCAGAATAGGCCCCAACAATGGCCTGACGTATCCATTTACTAATGGTAGACTTGGCGGTCGCCAAACCTTTCCTGGGCCCGGAGGGCACCACGAACAAGGCGTCCGTCTTACGAAAACGAGAAGTAGCAACCAAATAGTATTTCACACAACGAACCACATCCAAAGAGTGCAAAACCCTCTGCTTGTCATTGCTAGGCTTAGGACACAAGGAAGGGAGAATTACATCCTGATTGAGATGGAAGGCAGAAACCACCTTAGGAAGGAAATCAGGTTTAAAGCGAAAAACCACCTTGTCCTGGTGTCGCTCAAAGTAAGGGGCCTGAATAGACAGAGCCGCCAACTCAGAGACACGCCGAACAGAGGTAATAGCCACCAAAAAAGCAACATTTTGAGTGAGCACAGAAAGTGCCACATCCTGCAACGGCTCAAAAGGAGGCCCCTGGAGGGCCGAGAGAACCAAATTTAGGTCCCAAACGGGAACCAAAGGCTTTCTAGGGGGCCGAACATGAGTGACCCCTTGGAAAAAAGTCTTGACCAGATGATGCAAGGCAAAGGACCTTTGAAAAAAGACAGCCAGGGCAGAAACCTGACCCTTTAAAGTACTGAGCTGGAACCCCAGATCCAGACCGTGTTGTAGAAACTCCAAAATCCTAGGAACCGAAAACACCCTGCAAGGTAAGGCCCTAGCCTCACACCAGTCAATATAGGACCGGCAAGTCCTATAGTAAATGTTAGAGGAAGAGCTCTTCCTAGCTCTAATCAAGGTCTGATTAACCGCCTCAGACAAACCTTCCTCCTTCAGCATGAAGGTTTCAGCAGCCACGCCGTCAAAGCAAGCGTTTGTAAATTGGGGTAACGTAGCTGACCCTGAGAGATCAGATCTGGAAACAGTGGCAGCCTGTACTGATCTACCGCCAGTCTTACAACGTCTGCGAACCAAACCCGTCTTGGCCACTTTGGGGCCACCGGAATTGCTGGTGCCCCCTCTAGAGCCAGCTTGCGCACTGCCTTGCCTACCATGGAGAAAGGGGGAAACAGGTACAGAAACCCCAGATCCCTCCAGGCAAGGCACAAGGCATCCGCTGCCAGGGCCAGAGGATCCAGAGACAGAGATACAAAGGATGGAAGCTTGTGATTGTGCCGGGAGGCAAAGAGATCCACCTCCGGAGTCCCCCACTTGTGACACAGGGCCCGAAATACCCTGTGGTTGAGAGACCATTCCCCTCGGCGAGAAAACCCCCTGCTCAGGGAGTCCGCCTCCATGTTTTCCACTCCCGGAATGTATACTGCCAAGATGCAAGGAACATTGCTCTCTGCCCATGTCAGAATCAGAGAGACTTCCCTGAGGGCACTCCTGCTGCGAGTCCCTCCCTGGTGATTGATGTAAGCTACCGCAGTTTGATTGTCCTATCGAACCTGAACTGGTAAGCCCTGGAGGTGAAGTGTCAGACGTGACAGAACCAAACGGATAGCTCTGAGCTCCAAGACATTGATGGGGGTGTGAGTCTCCTGAGGACCCCACAACCTCTTGAACTGATGATCCTTCCAGAAACCTCGTTCAGGCTGGCATCTGTGGTAACCGTCTCCTAACAAGGGGCCAGAAAGGATCTGTCCCTCATCAGATTGCTTGGTTCCAGCCACCACTGAAGGGACTGCCGAACCCTGGGAGACATCAGAAAGAACTGATCCAAGGACTGTGGACATCTGTCCCAGTTCAGCAATAGATGGAGTTGGAGCGACCTCATGTGGAACTGAGCAAAGGGGACTGCCTCGAAGGAAGCCACCATCAAACCCACCAGTGTCATCCCTAGCCGGATAGACGGCAAGGATTGGTCAGGAGAATACATATCAGATCCTGAACCCTCTGCACCTTTGGCTGAGGTAGGAACACTCTGGCCTGACTGGAATCCAGAATCATGCCCAGAAAAGAGATCTCCCTTGATGGGGAGAGAGAAGATTTGGGGTGGTTGATCACCCATCCGAACCTCTTCAGCGTCGTCACCACCATCCTGGTGTCCAACTCCGCCTGGCATAGGGAAGAAGCTGTAATGAGCAGGTCGTCCAGATACGGGACAATGCGAATGCCCTGGGCTCTGAGCAGGGCCATTATGCCCACCAGAACCTTGGTAAACACCCTTGGTGCCGAGGTCAGCCCGAATGGGAGTGCCACAAACTGAAAATGCTGATCTCCCACCACAAACCTGAGAAATCTCTGGTGTGCTGGGAAGATCGGTACATGGAGATAAGCATCCTTGATGTCTATGGACGTCATGAAGTCCCCTTGACGAAGGGAACTGATGGCTGAGCGCAGAGACTCCAGGCGGAACTTCTTGGTTCTGATAAACCTGTTGAGAAGCTTCAAATCCAGAATAGGCCTTATGGAACCATCCTTTTTGGGAACCGTGAAGAGGTTGGAATAGTAGCCCCGGCCTCTCTCTGAGAAAGGCACTGGGCATATGACCTCCATGTCCAGGAGATTCTTCACAGCCAACAGGAGCCCCTGCGCAGCCCGGGGATCCCAGGGCACCCGAGACCTTAGAAATCTGGGAGGAGGCCGGTACTCGAACTCCAGTTTGTACCCGGATGATACCACTTCCAAAATCCACTTGTCTGTGACCTCCTGGGCCCGGACCTGGAAGAAGAGCCACAGCCGTCCCCCCACCCGTAAGGGTGAGGGCGCCTCCTCATTGCTGACCTGGCTTGGCAGCAGACTTGGGCTTGGAACCCCAGGTAGAGACTGGACGGCCACGTCCTCTGCCTCTGTTCCAGGAATCACCTCTGAAGCTAGAGTAGGCAAGACCTCTGCCCGCTCTGGCACCTCGAAAGGAAGGATTGAAGAAGCTTGCCCCCCGAAAGGAGCGACGCTGCTTCTTACGCTGAGGTAGCCTTCCACCTTTCGCCACAGAATCCAATTTGTCTCCAAACAGCTGCGTACCCAGGAAGGGCAGAGCTGTGAGTGATTTCTTGGTCGCAATGTCAGCTGCCCACTGGCGTAGCCAGACCGATCAGCGCATGGCCACCAGCAGAGGCGAAGTTCTACTACACATGGTAATAGTGTCGTCCATAGCTGACAAAACAAAATTCATAAACAATTCACACCTCTTAAGGGCTGTGAATTCAACGCTGGCCGGGTTGAGCTGGGACCCATTTAAAATGTCCCTAATCTCAGACCTGGTAGCCACAGCCACGAGTGCCGAGGCACAGACAGGCCGCAAGGCTGAACCCACACTGACAAAGGCATGACATGCCATCTGATCAATGCGCTTGTCCTCGCCATCAACCTCGGGAGGGGAAGCCCAGCGCTTCACCGCGTCAACCGTAAAGGGATACTTCTTATCCCATCCCTGAGGAACACCGTGAAGCCGACTTGGCTTCTCCCATTTTCTAAGAATCATGCTGTCAAAATGATCCTGATTTGGGAACTCCAAGCGGGGCTTAGAGAATTCCCCCTTCTTCTGAGGGGCCTCCACTAGTGGGGAAATATCCAGAACCTCTAAGAGATGGGCCAGGACCTTGGGAGTATCCACAGTCTCCCCCAGCGCCTGCCCGGCATCAGAATCAAAGAACTGCAGTTCCTCAGTCTCAGATTCCTCAAACAATTCCCCCTCCTCAAGCTGGGAATAATCAGCCCAGTCAGGGGAGTCATAATCATCAAAATCAATTACCGGCGTAGCTGGTGACAGATGCCTTTTCTTAGCAGGGGCCTTTCTGCCCACTGAGCTAGAAATAATTTTCTCGAGGTTGGCCAACCTAGCACATACATCCGAGTGCGACTCCCCACTAATGACAGTGTCACCTGGGGTACAGATAATGCGGGGTGGGGTGGGAGATGAGATGGGCGGCACTGACCCAGACGCCTGGGATCCCGACTGCTGCGTTATGGCCTGTTGCGATTGTCCCGAAGGGAGCCCGAGCCCGGTATCCTGTGGATCCTCCATATGGTGATTTTAAGGTAGTCGCAATGACCAGAGGGAATTACGCTGGTAAGCAACCCGGGATGCCCCTTTTGGTCCCGAGTGGGAGGATTTATAGGTGCCCCAAATTACTCTAGGGACCCTAGGACCGGGAGAACCCCCTTTTAAGCAGAGGAGCAGGGAGTCCTCCTGAAAGACACAAGGCAGTGGCCATAAGCACCTGCACACACACACATATGCATAGTACAATCAAACAAAAATTAACTTATAACACAGTGTGACCAGCGCTGCCCCCAGTCTGAATGGGGCACATGTAAAATACCATAACAGATGAAAAGGGGGCCCCAGGAGGGCACTCACGTGTCTCGCAAGATGGCAGCTAGCAGCACCGCAGCACCGAGAAGCAAAGAGAGAGGGAGAAGAAGGGGCGGGCCAGCGTGGATCGCACGCCACGCCTGGCCCCGCCCCCCTTCCCTCACAACCAGCAGAGCGGTTCCCAGCAGCCAGCTGGGACCACAAAAGGCGCCAAAGCAGGAGGGAGCGGGCCACGGCAGTGCGCGGGCGCCCGGCCCGCCCCCTCAAACACCGCAGCTTGAAGGGAAGAAGCTCCCCTCAGCGTACTGCAGAAAATGCAAGAAAAGGCATACAGCCCTGTAAGGTGAAGCACCCAATCACACCGCACACACACACACACTCACATAAAGATGAAAGAAAACGAATAGGGAGAATACCCATCCCTCCCCCACTGGAGGGTTAACAGAGGGACCCGGAAGGGGGGGAAACCCGCACCATGGGTGTAAGGGAGATATATATATATATATATATATATATATATATATATAATAGATAGATAGATAGATAGATAGATAGATAGATATATATATATATGTATATATATATATATATATATATATATATGACAGGGCATCCCAAACCGGGATCACCAACCCAGATACCGCTTACCCCCTTGTATGGGGTCTCACGGGGGAGCATGGCTCCCTAAACACCTATTAAGGTGATGCCTACCATCACCCGGACCTGCAGCCAAGGCTGGGAGGCTAGAATTGGGCTTAATGTATAAAGGTCCGGGCAGAAATAGGGCAAAACATGGCCGGGTGTAAGCCCGGCTTACCTGCAAAGAAGAGCAGCATACATCTTCTGACTTGCTCGTCGTCCTGCAGAGAAGGAACTGGGAAATGAGTGGGAGGTCCCAGGTATTTATGGACCGGGAGGGGCTTCTTTTTTGCTTTCATCTCTGCAGAAGTTCGCCCTCTACAGGTAACTACCCATATGTCATGAATAGTGGAAGCGGGGTGTGTGACATACTTGGAATATACAATTCTGTGAGTACTCACCTGTAGAATGGTTTTTACTATGCATGGCACGGCCCATTTCATGAAGTCCTTACGTTTGGGATATTCTGCCACAAGGTGGCGCAGTCCACTGCAGAAAAGTTGTGGCTCCTCCCAGCCCCATATAAAAACAGGAATCATCATAGACCTCTCCAGGGTTGACAAGCAGTTATACAAGAAGCCGGGAGGTAATAAAGATAAAAAAGGTAAAAAAACTCTATAACAAACTTGGAACAATCACCATAAAGAGGCAACCAAGAATAACGATAACAAGGGTGGGATAAAACAGGCCGTTCCATGCATAGTAAAAACAATTCTACAGGTGAGTACTCACAGAATTGTATTTGCCTAGTGCATGGCACGGCCTGTTTTATGATGTCCTTACGTTTGGGACATCCAAAAGCAGTGTCCGTAAGGTAGGGTGGGACCCCCAAAGAGTAACAGCAGGCAGTTTAAACCACTACCGCCTGAAGTACCTTGCGGCCAAAAGCAGCATCAGTGGAGGCCTTAACATCAACCTTGTAAAACTTGGAAAAAGTATGAACAGAAGACCAAGTACCAGCCTTACAAACTTGTTCAACAGAAGCTTGGTGCTGAAAAGCCCAAGAGGCACCAATAGCACGAGTGGAATGAGCAGTAACCCCAAAAGGAAGAAGCTTCCCTTTAGCAGAATAGGCCTGTACCACCGCCTGACGAATCCACTTGCTGATAGTAGATTTATCCGGAGGAAAACCCTTCCTAGGTCCAGCAGGAAGAACAAAAAGGGCATCAGATTTCCTGAAAGACTCAGTAGCCCTGACAACATCCAGAGAATGAAGGGTCCGCTCCTTGGAATTAGCAGGGTTAGGACACAAAGAAGGTAAGACAATGTCCTGATTGAGATGGAAAGCAGACACAACCTTGGGCAAGAAATCCGGCTTAAGCCTAAACACCACCTTATCCTGATGTCGTTTAAAATAAGGAGGTTTAATGGAAAGCGCCGTCAGCTCAGAAACTCGCCTGACAGAAGTAATAGCCACCAAAAAGGCTACCTTAAGTGTCAGAATGGGCAACTCAGCCCCACAGATAGGCTCAAAGGGAGGACCCTGCATAGCAGACAACACCAAATTTAAGTCCCAAACTGGGAGCATGGGCTTACGCGGCGGACACACATGAGTAACTCCCTGGAAGAAGGTCTTAACCAACCGGTGATTGGCAAAGGATCTTTGGAAAAAAATAGCCAGAGCCGACGCCTGTCCCTTGAGTGTAAGTTGAAGGCCCGAATCCAAACCATGTTGCAAAAATTCCAGAATCCTGGGGATAGAAAACACCCGACAAGGAAGAGACTTGGACTCACACCAGGCAATGCAAGCATGCCAGACCCTGTAGTAAATAAAGGACGAGGACTTCTCCCAAGCCCGAATCATGGTATCAACCACAGAGGCCGGCAACCCCTTGTCCATCAAGATGGAGGTTTCAGCAGCCATCCCGTTAAAGCCAGCGTTTGTAAATTGGGATGGCACAGCTGTCCCTGAGAAAGAAGATCTGGATCCCTGGGCAAGACGTACCGATCTACTGCCAACTGCACGACGTCTGCGAACCACACCCTCCTTGGCCAACAGGGGGCCACCAGAATGGCTGGTACCCCCTCCTGGGCCATCTTGCACAGCACCCTGCCCAGCAGAGGAAAAGGAGGGAACACATAGAGGAGCCGAAACTCCGTCCAAGGAATTGTTAGAGCATCCGTGGTGAAGGCCAGAGGATCCTGAGATAGGGAGACAAATCTTGGAAGCTTGTCCGCCTGACCCAAACGGTGACACAGGGAGTGAAATACCTTGTTGCTGAGGGAGCATTCCCCCAGCCGAGACATCCCCCTGCTCAGGGAGTCTGCCTCCTGGGTTCTCCATCCCCAGAATGTAGACCGCCGAGATGCATGGGACATTCTCTTCCGCCCAGGACAGAATCGGGGACACTTCCTTGAGGGCTCGCTTGCTCCGAGTCACTCCCTGATGATTGATGTAGGCAACCGCCGTCTGGTTGTCCGAGCGAATCTGAACAGCCCGACCCCGAAGGTGGGGGGTCAACGGAAGGAGAACCAACCTGATCGCCCGCAGTTCCAGAATGTTGATGGGTGCATGGTCACCCCACTGACCCTGAAATTTCAAAGACTTCCAAACTCCCCCCAACTGGTTAGACTGGCATCTGTGGTGACGATCCCCCAGCACGGCGGCAGAAAGGTCCTGCCCACTAGAAGATTCCTCGAGTCCAGCCACGACAACCGCCTCGAAGCAGGTCACGATCAGGCCCACTAACTGCATTCCCTGCCGAATGGAGGGATAAGGACACAAGAGCAGAGCCCGTGCCTGCATCTGAAGGCCCTCCACTTTCTGCTAAGGGTGAAAAACCTTGACCTGAGAGGTATCCAGAGTCATGCCCAGAAAGGACTTTACCAAAGAGGGAGACAGTGAAGACTTGGGATAGTTGATCACCCAGCCGAAGGACTTGAGAGTGGAGGTCACTACCTGAGTATCCTCCTCGGCCTGATGAAAAGACCGAGCAGCAATCAGAATGTCGTCCAGGTAAGGGAGGATGCTAATGCCCTGGTTCATCAGACGAGCCATTACGCCCGCCAGCACCTTGGTGAAGGCTACAACTGGTAGTGCTGATCCTCCAGGGCAAACAACAAATCTCTGATGACCTGGAAATATTGGTACATGAAGATAGGCATCCTTGATGTCCACAGTGGTCATGAAGTCGCCCGGCTGCAAGGTACTGACAGTCGAGCGTAGGGTCTCCATGCGAAAGTGCTTGAACCGGAGAAACCCGTTGAGACCCTTCAAGTCCAGGTTCCAAGTGAAGCCTCCAGACGTGAGCAAATTGCAGAGGCCGTCCCCCCACCCGGACGGGTGAGGGCGCCTCCTCATGCCTGAGGGGCCTTGGTAGGGGGTTTGGGCTTGGAACCCCAGGAGAGGCCGGGGCGACCGCGGGACCTGCCACGGTCCCAAGAATATCTGCGGCTAACCGAGAAGAGAGAGTCACGACCTCCTCGGGGGGCACGAAAGGAAGAGGAAGATGAAGAGGGAGGCCCCCGAAAGGGCCGCGGCTGCCTCCTATGCTGTGGGAGCCTACCATCCTTGGCCAAAACATCCAGACGTTCCCCAAAGAGACAAAGCCCCGTGAAGGGAAGCCTTCTTAGCAGCAGTATCAGCTGCTCACTGGCGCAACCAAACAGACCGACGCATAGCCACCATGAGAGCCGAAGCCCTACCGCCCAGCCGGACGGCATCATCCATGGCAGTCAGTACAAAGGCAACAAAATCAGAGCAAAGCAGAAGGGCCCTATAATCCTCCCTCCTCCTACCAGCCATGTCGCCATCCGCAAGGCGTTTGAGTTTCTTTTTAGGAGCAATGGCAGTAATAGCTGCGGCACAAACCGGACGCAGGCCTGCCCCCCACAAATGTGAAGGAATGACAGGCCAGCTGATCCAAACGCCGGTCCGCGCCGTCACACAGGGTAGTAGTGTCAGGGGATGGCATGACCGAGGTGTTGGCCAGGCCTAGAACAGGAGCGTCCACCTCGGGGGGGCACGACCAGCGTTTGACCAGGTCAGCAGAAAAGGGATACCTCTTGTCCAATCCCTTGGGCACCGTGGGCAATTTGTTAGAACGTTCCCACTCCTTGAGCACCATATCGGAGAAGTGGCCCTGCTCCGGAAACTCCAAGCGTTGCTTGTCAGGGCGAAAGAGCTCACCACGTTTCCTCTTCGCCACCTTAGGGGGGACGATGTGCAAAGTCTCAAAAATATCCGACAACAGTCTATCAGTGTCATCAGGGAGCCAGGTATCATCTTTAGAGACAGACCCGGGTCACTGTCGTACCCCACCTGAGGGCCCCCAGAGGAGTCTGAATCATGGATAAGTTCCCCCTCCTCTAGGGAGTCACAGCCCCCAAACAGATCCAGGCCCACATCCTCCTCGGCAAAGAGGGAAGGCGCGACGTCTAGGTGCCGCTTATTGCCAGAGGCCTTGCCCGACACAGGACAAGCCAACTGCCTTTCAATGCTGGCCATGCGCAGAGCCAGATCAGATTGGGACCCCCTGCTAGTATCCCCCTCACTGGGGGCTAAATGCAGGCAAGGGGGAGTAGGAGATGCCGGAGGGAGCACAGAACCGGGAAGGGAAGCGCCCATCCCGGTCTGTGCCACAATACCACCTTGGGCGCACGGCACACAAACTGCGCCACCACCACTCAAAGGGGATGCCTGCACATGACACAGCCGGGATTGCCCCAAAGGACCCCCAAGCACGCTATCCCCCGATGCCTCCATATGGTGTCCACAGGCGCAATAGGCCAGGACAGGGTACGGGCTAATAAAAGCCACCCGGGATGCCCCCCAAGGGATGCCCGCAGAGAGGGCCAGGAGAGAACAAACAGTGGGGGGGGGGATAGGACCGGGAGAAACCACAACACACGGTTATCCCGCCTGAAAGACATAAGCAAAATATACATAAGCATCCCGCAGCGCATGCCCCCCCCAAAAAAACAAGCAACCCCCAGCAGAGGATCGCCAAGTTGCCAGACCACGAGTGATAGGGAAACGGTCACCGCCGCAGCCCACGTAACAGAAGGGCTTGTGGCGGAATATCCCAAACGTAAGGACTTCATGAAACAGGCCGTGCCATGCACTAGGAAAAGGCTTTTTTTTGTTTCTGCCTGGACAATCCCTTTGAATTTATGTACGTTTCAGCCATTGTAAGGGCCTTGAGGCAGCATGACGATACAGACGAGTATAAGGTACAGGAGATACTGGAGAACCAATTATCTATTACAGGAACAACCTGCTGCTTATCACTGATTTTTTTTTATAAATGAGGGCCTTAGACAGAGACCATAACATATATTTATGATCAACGTCAATAACTGCTATACTCACCTTTTCTCCCACGTAGCCCATCACTTCTAGTACACCAGCTGCATCTCTTACCTTATCGGTGGATACAGGACCATCGCGTCTCTTCCCCTTTCTCCGATGCGGCGACTACCTCGCAACTAGTCAAAGCGAGCTGGCACGCCCCCTCCATTCATTGCAATGGAAAGGGGCATGTGAAGACCTAACATGCCCCTTTGCAGTGAATTGAGCGGGCGAGTCAGCTCGCAGTGACAAGGCCAGGCGCGTCTTCGCGCCAGAGAGACAGAAGGACGCAAGCTCAACCGGGTGGCAATGGACCTGGATCCATTAATCAGTTGCTGCTGCGTACTAGAAGCAATGGAGGGGGATAGAATAGAAAGAAAACAAAGAAAGATATATTTGTTATTTGCCAGCAAATTGACTAACGGTTCTAAGCTTTCTATCAAAGTCACATTTATTATACAATTTCTTTATGCTGGAGTCAAATTTCTACAGACTTCGAATATATACATATTGGGTCATTTCGGACTTTTGTATTGGAGACACAGACGCTATGCGTTTAATTTCCGGACATTTGTAAATATACATACTTTAGATACATGATGGTATACCTTGCTGGAGGGCTTGTGAGCTGGTGCTTGCGTTTGAATTAGAAGTGGCGCTATTAGCTGTAGATGACGTTACAAGTCGTACATAATGGAACTTGCTTCCAGGAACCTGAATCTGTTGTACATTTGGAGCGGCTGCAAGTGGTATAATAGTTTTAAACTGAGGGGTATTCACTCCACCAACTGTTATGGTTTGAACTGCTGGTTTTCCAGTCTAAGGAAAAAAATACAACTCTGTGAAGTACTCACCTGTAGAGTTGGTAATATATGCAGACAGCACGTCCTGCTCCAGACATAGGCCTTACATGTGGGTATACCTCCGCCTTCAGCGCCGTGCACTGCAGAACATGAAGAAAACAAGCTCCTCCCGGCCCTACATATACCGGAGGACCTCCCACAAATCCCCAGCATTGAAAAGCAGTGAGAAGGAGAGGCCAGGAGAAACAACCACCCAAAACTGGCAAAACAAACTATCAAGTATAACAATCGCCAAACAGGGGATCCAGAACAAAGTGAAACCAGGGTGGGGTGGAGCAGGACGTGCTGTCTGCATATAATACCAACTCTACAGGTGAGTACTTCACAGAGTTGTATTATTCTAAGCAGACAGCACGTCCTGCTCCAGACATAGTCCTTACATTTACATGTGGGACATCCAATAGCAGTGTCCATAAAGAAGGGTGGGATCCCCAACAGAAGGCAGCAAACCGTTTAAACAACTACGGCCTGCAGAACCTTGCGGCCAAACGCAGCGTCAGCTGAGGCCTTAACATCAACCTTGTAAAACTTAGTAAAGGTATGAACGGAAGACCAAGTAGCGGCCTTGCAAACTTGCTCCACAGAGGTCTGGTGCTGAAAAGCCCAAGAAGCCCCAACAGCTCTAGTAGAATGAGCAGTAAGACGAAAGGGGGGAGTCTTCCCCTTAGTAGTATAGGCTTGAACCACAGCCTGACGAATCCATTTACGGATGGTAGACTTGGCGGGAGCCAAACCTTTCCTAGGCCCGTGAGGCACAACGAAGAGAGCATCCGTCGTTCTAAATGCCTGAGTGGTAACCAGGTAAGACTTGACACACCTAACCACATCCAGGGAATGTAAAACCCTCTCTTTAGGGTTATTAGGATTAGGGCACAAAGAAGGAAGAACAATATCTTGATTCAAATGAAACGCAGACACAACCTTAGGCAGGAAGTCTGGCTTGAAGCGAAACACCACCTTATCCCGGTGTCTCTCAAAGTAGGGAGGCTGAATAGACAAGGCAGACAACTCAGACACACGTCTAACCGAGGTAATGGCTACCAGAAAGACCACCTTGAGCGTGAGAACAGCAAGAGCTGCTTCATGAATAGGCTCAAAAGGAGGACCCTGTAGGGCCGACAAAACCAAATTCAGGTCCCAAACAGGAACCATAGGTTTCCGAGGAGGGCGCACATGAGTGACCCCCTGAAAGAAAGTCTTGATAAGATAGTGCTGGGCAAAGGTCTTCTGAAAGAAGATAGACAGGGCCGAAACCTGGCCCTTCAAGGTACTAAGCTTCAGACCTAAGTCTAGACCATGTTGTAAAAACTCTAGCACCCTGGAGACTAAGAATTCCCGGCAGGGAAGAGACCTGGATTCGCACCAGTCAATGTAGGCACGCCACGCCCTATATGACAGAAGAGGTCTTCTTCCTGGCTTGGACCATGGTAGCCACTACAGAGGCGGACAAACCCTTTTCCTTTAAAATGGTGGTCTCAATAGCCAAGCCGTCAAAGCCAGAGTTAGTAAATTGGGATGGCGTAGAGACCCCTGAGTTAGGAGGTCTGGAATCCTTGGTAGATCGTACTGATCTACTGCCATTTGAACCACGTCTGCGAACCACACTCTTCTTGGCCACCTTGGGGCCACCAGAATAGTGGGTACCCCTTCCAGAGCGATCTTGCGGAGCACTCTGCCCAGAAGGGGAAGTGGTGGAAACGCATACAGGAGCCGGAACTCCTTCCAAGACATTGCCAGAGCATCCGTGGCCAGAGCCAGAGGATCCTGAGACAGAGAGACAAAGCTCGGTAGCTTGCGATTGTGACGGGACGCAAACAGATCCACGTCCGGGACGCCCCAACGACGACACAGGGATTGAAATACCGAGTTGGAGAGGGACCACTCCCTGCTCAGGGCATCTGCTAGCAGATTTTCCGTCCCCGGAATGTAAACAGCCGAGATGCATTGAACATTGGTCTCTGCCCATGTTAGAATCAGAGACACCTCCTGGAGAGCACCCTTGCTCCGGGTTCCTCCCTGATGATTGATGTAGGCCACCGCCGTCCTGTTGTCCGAGCGTACCTGAATCGCCAGACCCTTCAGGTGCTGTGTCAATTGTTCCAGCACCAACCTGACAGCCCTGAGTTCCAGGACATTGATGGGTAGATGGGCCTCCTGAGGACCCCACCTCCCCTGAAAACACAGGGACTTCCAGAATCCCCCCCCAGCCCGAGAGACTGGCATCCGTTGTGACCGTCTCCCAGGAGGGAGCCAGGAAGGATCTGCCCCTCGTCAAGTTCCCGTGGTCCAACCACCACGCCAGGGATTGTCTGACCGAGGGGGGAAGCACCCAGATCTCATCCAAGGACGCTGGGTCCTTGTTCCAAACTGACAGAAGGTGAAGCTGCAGAGTTCTCAAATGGAATTGGGCAAATGGCACCGCCTCGAAGCTTGCCACCATCGAGCCCACCAACTGCATTCCCTGTCTGATAGAGGGATGAGGGCTCGAGAGCAGGGACCTCACCTGCGTTGTCAGAGCTTCCACCTTCTGTGGAGGAAGGAATATCCTTGACTGAACTGAATCCAGAATCATCCCCAGAAACGGTGTCACTGAGGAAGGGGACAGAGAGGACTTTGGGTAATTGATCACCCAGCCGAAGGACTCCAGGGTGGACACCACCAACCGCGTGTCCAGCTCTGCCTGCTGCAGCGACTGGGATGAGATAAGTATATCGTCCAGGTAGGGCAACACTCGTATGCCTTTTAGTCTCAACAGAGACATTACTCCTGCCAGCACCTTGGTGAATACCCTGGGGGCTGACGTAAGTCCAAATGGCAGAGCCACAAACTGGTAATGCTGATCGAGCAGCGCAAATCTGAGGAACCTTTGATGCCCCGGGAACATCGGAACGTGCAGGTAAGCGTCCTTGATGTCCACAGATGTCATGAAGTCCCCTGGGCGCAGCGAGGCAATGGCCGAGCGCAGAGTTTCCATACGAAAATGCCTGTTTCTGACAAATCTGTTTAGGATTTTTAAGTCCAGAATGGGTCTGATCGACCCTTCCTTTTTGGGCACCGTGAACAGGTTGGAATAAAACCCCACGCCCCTGTCCGTTTAAGGGGACCTTGCAAATGACCCCGAGATCTAGAAGGTCCTGCACCGCTAGCGTCAAGACTTGAGCTGAGGCCGGATCCTGTGGGATACGGGACCCGACGAACCTGGTAGGGGGCAGTACAGCAAACTATCTTGTAACCGGAGGACACTACCTCCTGAATCCACCGGTCTGGGACGTGGCGTCTCCAGACATGCTGAAAATGCTGTAGACGTCCCCCCACCCTGACGGGCGAGGGCGCCCCTTCATGCCTGGGGGGTCTTGGGAGGGGCTTTGGCCCCCAGGAAGAGCTGGGGCGGCGACCTCTGTTCTTGTTCCAGGAATCTGTGCGACCTCCGGCGAAGGACACCCCTCTTCCCTGTTTAGCCCCCGCAGTAGGGGGTCGAGTGGGAGCTTGGGCCACGAAAGGGCCGAGTCTGACGCTAGCCAGTCTAGCGGCAAAGTCAGCATGGGAGTCCCCGCTAGGATTGGGGGTTAGACTCAGGCTTGGGGGAGTAGGAGAAACAAGGCGAGGCGCGGGCCCAGCCTCAGAAGAGGTGGGTAGGCCAGCTAGCGCCTGCTGGGCACAAGGGACGCAGACCCGTGCATTGTCACCACTGCTAGGTAAGACCCCACAAGCTACACACAGACGGGCTTGTCCCGAAGGAACCCCGTTCACGATATCCTGAGATGCCTCCATATGGTGATTATATTTAATATGCCAGTAGGGATTGATGCTGTTAAGCAACCCTGGATGCCCCAAACACCCACTGGGAAGTGGGAGTGATTTGATTAAAAGGTTCAGGGCCGGACTTTACAACGGGCCGGGAGAAGCCACCGAAGTCCGCGGTCTGAAAGACACAAGGGGAAAGGGACGTCAGAGCCAAGCGTGAAGATCAAGTTAGGAAAGGGATCGCCCATGAGGGCACTTACAGAACAGCGAGGGGAGGACCGTCTTCACCACGCGCATGTGAGAAGGAAATGGCACCAAGCGAACCTCGAAGGGCGGGCCAGAGCGGGCGATGACGCGAAGCGTGCCAAACCGCACCACGCCCCCGGAGAGCGCGAAGCTTGGAGGCACGCAGCCTATCAGAAGCGACAGATATTGTCAGGGAGACATCACTCAGAGAGATCTGACAGGGTGAAAACGGTGATAGGACGCAAGCGCTATAGAATAAAACTGAAGTATGTGCCGAGTAATACATGAAGGCGCAGTAGGAAAGCAAAAGGCTGAGAGAAAAGCGCAGCTCTGACTCCAAGGGCCAAAAAAAAAAGACAATGGTTGACTAGTGTGATTAGGGCAAAGATTAGCCATCGTACACACGACCCCCCCTCTTTTTTCCCCCACTAACGGGGAAATCTAGGGAGGAAGGTGATCAAGATACTGGGTTCACCGCTACACCGGGCGAGGGGCACTAGTGCGGGAGGGGCATCCAATAGAAGGCTCACCATACGCCTTAACCGCCTACCCTGTGGAAGGGGATTGCGGTGGAGTCTAGCCCCGTAAGCACACTAGGTGCTGCCTACCTTCACCCGACCCGCGCAGCCCAGGCTGGGAGGCATTAATTCACAATGAGGACGGGTGGAAATAGTCCCGCAGGGCCTCGGGCTGTCAAGCCCCGCTCGCCTGCGAGAGCGTGATACTTCATGTCTTCGCAGTTCCAGCACTGCAGAGAAAAACTGGGGATTTGTGGAAGGTCCTCCGGTATATGTAGGGCCAGGAGGAGCTTGTTTTCTTCATGTTCTGCAGTGCACGGCGCTGAAGGCGGAGGTATACCCACATGTAAGGACTATGTCTGGAGCAGGACGTGCTGTCTGCTTAGAATAACATGGTACTATTCTTAACTATCGCTAAAAGAAAATACTACATTTTCTGCTATCTAGACATAGACTATTTTGCTTTAAAAATACTGCATATAAACAAATATTCTAAAAAAAGCCACAAAACCGTTTCATTTCCCATGGACCGGCCTAAGGATGGAAGGTGCCGTGGTTGAGACTACAGGAGCTTCCAACCCCCCCCCCCCCCCCCCCCCCCCCCAAATACACTTCTGCTCTTTCTTCCTATCGGCCTACTGGAAGCCCCCTGCAAATACCTTAGCATTAAGCCTAATATATCAGGCAGAGGTACCCACTAGCGTTCACTAGCCATTGGCTGCCAGTTCACTGCCCCATGTGACCATACATGTGGAATGGTGAACTGGCAGCCGGTGGGAAGGCGATGCAGAAGTGGGGGTGTTCCTCTGGTATCGGTAATGATGCTAGGGGCGAGTGGACCAGAATTTTTGACTGCCGGCCTACTTCAAAGTGGCATAAAACCTGTCTTTGCCGGCAGTGAAGTCCAAGAAACTCTGTAACGGGCCGATTTTCAATGCCCGGGACATCCCAATGCGGAATGTCCAGGATTGCTGGCATACTTACCTCACAAGGCATGCCATGGTACATAGCGCCGGCTTTACAGACACTTTAATGCCTTCCCTCGCAGCTCCTCATAGGAGTAGAAAGGCCACCTGCGACCCTGCTGGGAGTGACTCCACTGTCTCCCAGAATCACACCTCATCCAGGCAGTGTTTCCTCAGAGGAGAAGAGGAGGTACTATAGACCATGAGCACATGGAGAGGGGAAGCAGGGAGGGAGGCATTGACCCCTGAGGCACAATGGCAAATTAATCAGGACATATTTCTCGTGAGGATTCCCTGGGGCAGGGCTGCCATCAGAGCCGCACAGCTGGCACCCTCCCCCCCCCCCCTTTTTAGCTGTAAGTGTCCAGCATGCTCCCACCGGCAACCCCTGCCCCACAGCAGCTACTGCACCCAGACATTTGCTCGCATGCAAGGTTCAAAGTGAATGCTATGAAGGTACAAGCACAAGATAGGCTGGGAAACTAGGTGCAATTAACTTGCTTCCCTCTGCATTAAACCCATGCACAGTTCAGACATTGTTGCCCTCCCCCCCCCAACTTTAGAATAGACTGGATAGGTGCCAGTTGATATTTAGACCACAAAGAAGGGTGTTGAATTCGTCAGGATATGACAAGAGGACACAGTTTAATGGCATTGAGTGAGAGGAAGGGATGTATGCAGGAGATGTTAAGTCAAAGGCAGCAGGAGGAAGCTAGGGAATGAATGTGCATTTTGAATGAAAGGGTGAAGTCCACTATGACGCTTCAGCATTGATTCTGGGGAGTTGTAGTTATTGTAAAGAAGTTAAGCTTCAGAAAAGAAAAAAACCTTACCTGGGCAGAAGTACTAATAGTCTTTGCAGGAGAAGAGGAACCTGATGACTGCACATTTAGAAGCTGCTGACCCAGGGCCACACTGATTGGTACACCAACTGTTTTCTGAGGAGAGTTGGTGGGTTGAGATGCAACAGATACTACTGTGACCTGAGAAAGCAAAAAAAAAAATTATATATATATATATATATATATATATATATATATATATATATATATATATTTTTTTTTTTTTTTTACAGGACTGTAAGTCTGATTTAGTTTTCATGCTAAAATATTACATCTTTCATTAGCTTCTATCTTTCAGCAGGGATGGCAACATATGAGAAACATGCAAATCATACCATACAAAAAAAAAATTATTAAAAAATACAATACATTACCATTGAGGAAAAAAACCCTTAATCTGTTTATCCGCATGGAGTCAGATATATAGATGCTGAGGAGTAACTACATGAGCTATTAAACTACAGAGGAGTAAGCGTTGACAGCATTGTGTGCGTGTCTCTAAAGGAAAAGTCCACTTTGGATAGAATTTTGTGTGTATTTTATTCTGTGCTAAAAGTGTTCTCAAGGTGCTGAGCGGATTAACATATATTGACAAATGTGTGTTTTTTGGACACAGTTTACACTACTTGAAATCTGCTGCTTTTAGCAACCGTACACAAAGATCTACAAAGAGACAGATGTGAGTCCTGTAACATAGTAACATAGTATGTAAGGCTGAATAAAGACTTTAGTTCATCCAGTTCAGCCTGTTTAACTCCTTCCAGTGGTCTAGTAGCCATAGCTGGAAATGTTATTACATGCCAGGAAGGCATCAAGGCCACTTTTGAACGTTTTTACTGTATCCTTCATAACTACCTCCTCTGGCAGCGAGTTCCATAGTCTCACTGCTCTTACAGAGAAGAATCCCCTCCTATGTCGGTGGAGAAAGCACCTTTCCTCTAACCTTAGTAGATGCCCCCGGGTTATGGTTACACTCCGGGGTATAAATAGATTGTGGGACAGATCCCCGAATATATTTATACATAGTTATTAGATCACCCCTCAATCGTCTTTTTTCTAGACTAAATAAACCTAACTTGGACAATCTTTCCGGGTACTCTAGCCCCCGCACTCCTTTTATTAACTTTGTTGCCCTTCTTTGAACGTGCTCCAGTTCTGATATGTCCTTCTTAAGCACAGGTGCCCAGAACTGTACACAGTATTCCATATGGGGTCTGACCAGTGACTTGTACAGGGGTAAAATGATGCTCTGGTCATGAGCACCTATGCCCCTCCTGATGCACCCCATGATCCTATTTGCCTTGGCAGCAGCTGCGTGGCATTGATTACTACAGTTGAGCTTATTGTCAACTAAAACCCCTAGGTCCTTTTCCATTGTTGTTTTACCAAGTGTTTCTTTATTTAGTGTGTAATCATGACACAGATTTCTCCTTCCCATGTACATAACCTTACATTTATCTGTGTTAAACTTCATTTGCCATTTAACTGCCCAGGCTTCCAATTTATCTAAATCTGTTTGTAGCTGCCTGCTGTCCTCTTTTGTTTTAATTACTTTACTCAGCTTAGTATCATCTGCAAAGATTGATACTTTACTGTTTAATCCATACCCAATGTCATTTATATATATATTGAAGAGAATTGGTCCCAGAACTGACCCTTGTGGTACTCCACTAGT
The DNA here is from genome assembly GCA_027917425.1 of Gastrophryne carolinensis. Lineage (NCBI taxonomy): Eukaryota > Metazoa > Chordata > Amphibia > Anura > Microhylidae > Gastrophryne > Gastrophryne carolinensis. The sequence goes on along the minus strand of CM051234.1, from coordinate 250,626,786 downwards.
AACAGTGACCCAATCTGAGTGTGTACCATTGATAACCACCCTCTGCTTCCGATCATTAAGCCAATTTCCCACCCATCTGCACACGTTTTCCCCCAGTCCAAGCATTCTCATCTTTTGTATCAGCCTTTTATGTGGCACAGTATCAAATGCTTTAGAAAAGTCAAGATATATGATATCCAATGACTCCCCCTGATCCAATCTTGAACTTACCTCCTCATAAAAGCTGATTAGGTTTGTCTAGCAGGAGCGATTCCTCATAAATCCATGCTGATATGGAGTAATAAGGTCATTTTCCCCAAGGTGCTCCAGGATAGTATCCCTTAAGAAACCTTCAAACAGCTTGCCCACCACAGATGTTAAGCTTACCGGTGTGTAGTTCCCAGGTTCCCCCCTAGATCCCTTTTTGAATATTGGCACCACATTTGCCAAGCGCCAATCCCTCGGAACAGACCCTGTAGTTATGGAATCCACAAATATTAGAAATAACGGCTTGTCTATTACTGTACATAACTCCCTTAAAACAAAGGATGTATGTCATCTGGTCCCGGTGATTTATCGATTTTTATCTGCTTGAGACGGTGATGGACTTCTTCCTTGGTTAGACCAGTGACATTTAATGGAGGGTTTCGGTTATTCCCCTGCATTTCACTCGGCATGTCAAATTCTTTTGTGAATATAGAAGCAAAGAAGTTGTTAAGCAAATTTGCTTTCTCCTCATTTCCCTCTATAGGGGTCCCACACCCTCAGGTTTGTACCTTTTACGGTTTATGTAGCTAAAGAATAATTTGGGGTTAGTTTTACTCTCTTTCGCGACCAGTCTTTCTGTCTCCAGCTTAGCTGCCCTTATCTGTTGTTTACATCATTTATTTTCTTCTTTGTAGTTTTTTAACGCTTCCGCTGTCCTTTCCTGCTTTAAACGTTTAAATGCCTTTTTTTTGTTGTTTATTGCCCCCTTAACCTTTTTATTTAGCCACATCGGTTTACATGTGTGTCTAATAGTTTTATTCCTGTAAGGTATATATCTGTCACAATGAAAATTAAGTATTCCTTTGAAAGTATCCCATTTAGCGTCCATGCTTTTGTTTTTAAGGGCATTTTCCCAGTCAATGCAGTGTAGGGTATCTCTAAGTTGGTCAAACTTTGCCTTTTTGAAGTCCCGCGTTTTTGTGGCTCCTTGATAAGGCACCCTAGTGACTGCTAATTGGAAATTAATGATATTATGATCACTACTTCCAAGGTGTCCCCCAACCTGTACCTTTATTACTTTGTCTGGTACATTGGTTGTATTAGGTCCAATATGGCTTTCCCCCTTGTTGGAGCTTGTACTTGTTGGGAAAGGTAGCCATCTTTTGTTTTAGATAAAAAAACTATTACTTTTATGAGAAACACATGTTTCAGCATCCCAGTCTATATCTGGGTAGTTAAAGTCACCCATAATCACTACCTCATTTAGTTTAGCGGCTATATCTATTTGCCTTAGCATCATATTTTCTATGGATTCGGATATATCTGGAGGTTTATAGCAAACCCCCATCAGTATTTTATTTTTGTTTCTCCCTCCATGTATTTCTAACCATACAGACTCCACATGGTCATTCCCCTCAAATATATCCTCCCGCAGAGCGGGTTGTAGAGAGGATTTTACAATTAAGCATACTCCACCGCCTTTGCGTTTGTTACGGTCCCTCCTAAACACACAGTAAAGATGTAAACACAGAATATTGTTGCTGGGCATGTGTAAGGCTGAAGGAGCCCCCTCAACTCAGCAGCAACCATAGCAGCATTGTTCTGCTTGTACATATTAGTGCACAGACTGCTTCCATAAAACACACATTTGCTATTAAAAAAAAAAAAGCAAGAAGAAATACCGTATTTTTCGCACTATAAGACGCACTTATTTTTCCCCAAAAGTGGGGGAAAAATGTCATCGGGCGAATGTGAAAAAAAATAAAAAAATAAAAACTCACCTGTTCCCGGCGCTCCCGCGTTGCCTGTCACACTGCGGGAGCTCTGTCCCGGCCCCGCCTGGGGCACATGCGAGCACCCAGGTCAGGGCAGCGGGTGGGCGCGGCCTGCACCAAGTCGGTGCAGGCCACGCCCACCTGCTGCCCTGACCTGGGTGCTCGCATGTGCCCCAGGCGGAAGAAGCAGCAGATGGAGGAGCGGCGGGGGCGCTGTCTCTGGCCCCGCCGCTGTCATCGCTGCCGGTAAAAGACAGCGATCGCAGCGGCGGGGCCGGGACAGAGCCTGCCGCTGCTTCTTACGGCCAGCTCCGTGAATGGGGTGGGCATGGCCTGTGCCAGCGCTAACGCGGTGCATGCCACGCCCACTCCATTCACGGAGCCGACCGCTCAGCGGAGCGGCGTCAGTGGAGAGGTGAGTTTTACTTTTTTTTTTTACTTTAAGCCGACTGGGGAGAAAGGGGGGTGCCACACAGCCTATGGGAATTGGGGGGAGGGGGGGATGCCACACAGCCTATGGGGGGAGAGGGGGATG